>SNQJ01S0056518.1:41439-52634 GCA_010110895.2 Picea sitchensis | reverse complement strand
TTCCAAAACCCTAAATCACTGTTGAAACCCTAATTCACTGTTGACTTCTATTTTTAGCTCATAATGACTTAAAAGCGCTTTTAACCCTTTTTAGCTCAATGTCACTTTCCGAATATAACACCGATGACTGAAGTGACCTCTAGTGACCCTGTTTACCCCTTTCTGGCCCTGGCTATAGTCTAACGAGGCGGTTTAGACCATTAAACCTCCTCTCTAGAGCTCCTATTTGGAAAGGGACATTACAAGGTGAAAGATAGTCAAACTATTTTCTTGGCATGAATATGATTTGATAACATAGTGATAAAAACCACCCAATGCGGCACCACTTGATTTGCCTCAAATATGGGCTTTGTTACCCCTCATATAACTATTAACATGAGGACCTTCACCCAAGTTGAAGACCCTACACAAGCAAGTTGTGTGGAGTATGTTGGCTTTGAGCCATATCTTTTGTTTATTGGATGCATATGTGCCATTGATTATCATGTAGTTGGCATCCTCACCACACATCATATTGATACAAGTTGATGTGATGGAGTCCTTTGCTTGATATGGGGCACATTGCTCATGTATGCTTTCCTAGACGTTTCACTTTTGACAGTGTATCTGTTGACCACTTTGTGGGTGTTGAGGTGTTCTGTTGAGAGTTGTCCATGTGCACACTTATCCATCTCTTGTTATTGCCCCTTAGAGCGCTCTACTTTGGAGATTGCATTCAATTGTTTATTAGAGCGCCTTGGTTAGTTGATGATTATATCCTTCATTGGTGGCTTCTTCATTATGATCCAAGGCTATTTTGGAGGAGTGCTCCCCTTGTACACATATTCCTAAGGTTATTAGCCTTCCAACGGCGATGTTGGTGATGTATTCTACTTGGATTGAGGAACACCCTACTATGTAGGGTATTGTTAGCACACTTTTTCACCCTCCAATCAGCTCTAACAACTAAGAGATCAATGATGGAAAAGCTGCTAATTCAAGGAGAGAATGCCCCAAAACTCTGTTCGGGTCGGTGCGTGCCAACCTCAGTGGGGAGTCCCTAGGTACCGGGCTGCTGATTTGGATCTGATTTTTCTGCAAAAACACACAAAAAACAACAGCAAAATTGTATTGGGTGTAAACACCCCGCCAAGACATTAGGAAAAGATAGTTTTAACTTCGCTTGGAAGGACCCTATAGTGTTCGCATGAGAAAGATGAAAGAAAGGAAAAGAAAACCACTTAGAAGATAGAAGATTTATAACAATAAATCGCTAAGAAACTATTAATTTAATGCATAAAGAGAGAACACAATACCAACAAGAGTGAAAGTTCGATGTAAACACAACGCTTCTTTATTAAAGGCTTGCCAAAGGGTTGATTGCACCAGAATAGACAAGTCCAAAACCGATACAATGGTGTCTTCACACAAAGAAAGAGTCGCTAGTCTAACAAGAATGAGAAGAGAAAGAGAGAGTAATGAATGTTGTTGCTACAAAAATCCGACCATAATGATGTATCCAAGCCTCCAATAGACAGGCAATAGGGGCGCACTTCACCAAGAGATCATGAGGGCGCATAAGAGGAGTAGGAGTGGGAAAACGCATGAGGAAGGAGTGAGAGTGAATGGTATACATGCACCAATAGAAGTAGATTGAACTCTCATATGTGAGAGTAAAAGAGTAGTGAGGGCGTGAGTATAAAGGGAAAAGAGGGTTAGCACCCTATTTTTTAGGGAGAATGTGCATCCAAGAGTGGGAGAGTGAGGAATGGAACCCACGTGTGAGGGAATGGGTGCTAAAAGAGGCACACAAGAGAAGATATGCGCTAGGGAGTAGGAGAGGGGGATGAGAGATAGCTCGTGCGTGGAGGAGGAGTGGTAGAGGGAGTGAGAGATGAGTGACACGTGTGGGAGAAGGAGGGAGAGTGAGGGCACATTCTAGGAAAGAGGAAGTAAATAATGAGAGGAAGCAATGTGATTTAGGCTTTAAGACAAGAAGAAAATGCATGGAGGAGAAAAATAGGAAACAAACGCATGTTCAAATGCTAAATTTTGCCAATATATGCATGAGCTAGCCAATGGGAGAGAATGCACCCTATTTTTTAGGGATTTAACGTTTAAGAGATAATTAGAAGGTTTTTTAATGGGATTTCTGCATGAAAAGTGAGTTAATTACAAGTGAGAGGAAATCAGTGAGTGATTTAAGCCTCGATTGGCTCAATCACGTCCATGAGACTGCCAGCTCATCCACATGCCCCCTTTTAATTAATTAATTATTCACTTTATGCTTTTATCCTTGGAAAGTACACCCCCTTATTAAATGATGCCAAGTAGAAGCCACATCTCACACTGTATCACCACCAATTGTCAAAATCTGACCCTGCCACTTGTCACCTTTGGAGTCGACCACCCCGGCTATAAATAGAAACTGCTAAAAATAGAGTTTGGCTCCTAAAAAATAGGAAACTATCAAAAACATCTAGGATGACTAGGAGAACACCGCCATGTGTCAAATGTCTAAAAATAGACACCGCTAAAATATAATCTCGCCGCATGTCAACAATATCATACTCATCGGATTCAATTTTCCTTGAGGATTCCAAATATGCAATTGATATTGACATGCAAGCCCCAATGCCCCACTTGCTAAAAATAGAAATAGTGACAAGTCACCCCGAAAAAGGTCCAACAGACTCAGAATGTCTCAAGAATCAATGTTGTACGCTCAGAATCCTTATCTTAGGCCTGGAGCTCAACCTGCTAAAAGTAGAAAGTACCTGCATGATCCCCTGAAAAAGTGTCATCAAGCTCATAATCATGCAAAGACCAAATACTATATGCTCAAAACTTTTATATGAGTCTCTGCTCACTATCTCCTAAAAAGTAGGGCACTTGCCAAAAATAGCAATCTCCCTCAAAACCATGTACAACTATGCTAAATCTGTCTCTGAAGCAAAAACAACCACAACACCAGTGTTGTACCTATCTCTAATGGGAACCAACCTCTAGCTCACACAAGTGCTAAAACTCTGGGAAAATCTATGAATTCCAGCTTAAATAGTGTATGCTAGCTCTTAACCCTTTGGATCTCCAAGGGATAAAATCTGGGGGTTAACAGGTATTCGTTGCCTTGGGATGCTATTGTTGAGGTTGTTGGTTCCTTGATTCATGGAGTATTTTCTTTGGTCTTCGTACATTGATACAACTATAGAGGAGACCTAACTACTTTTCACACTTTACTAAGTCGCTCCATCTTTTTGCCCATGGTTTTGGGCACATGGTTGCATGTGGTTTTGGGGCCTCTTTGTCCTTGTGTTGGAGATCATCCCACGTTCCTACACACCCTTTGAGGGTGCACTCCTCATGGCATTATTTGTGAGTTGATTTTGGTATGCATGCACATGTACCTACGCCGTGAGTTCACTCCTATTTATGGAGGTGGTTATAACAACTAGGGGCATTCTCTCTGACACATTTTTCTATGATTCCCTTGATGGACAAGTTGATGCTTACTTAGAGAAAACTCCTCTTGCTATTTTTGGTATTTTTTTGGTCCTCTAAGGACATTGACACCTTAATCTAGGGGGGCACCTCCTTTGTACATGGATCTATGGCACATTTATTGAGGATATTTTAGGAGTGCTCTATGGGAAGAAAGCTCGTGTGGTGCAAGGAAGTTCTTGATATGGACAATAAGGAGGAATTTTGCATGAGATGTGGACAAGTGGCATCCCCATTATTTGGTCCATTTATTCTATTCTTTCATTGCTCTAGGGTTTTGACTTGTATTAGAGGTAGTTAGAGGATATTCTTGTTTATGTTTTCCTAGGAAAGATCTAGGACCTAACACTTGAATATCATTATTTTATGTGAGGAGCCTGGAGGGGTTTGAGCTTCAACTCTATATAAGAAAAGTGCCTCCTATTGTATTGCTTGTTGATGGTATGAGGAAACAATACTCTACTGGTTTGGCTTGTATTGAAGATCTCTCGATGGATATGTGATTATTGAAGTTTCTACTCGTGTGGCATTCCATTCGCCATCTATTGTTGATTTATGTTGCTGAAATTTATACTTAATGCTGATGCAATAAGAGTTTCAAGCTAAGGGGCAGATTTGCTAGTTGAAAAGGAGCTTTGGATGAGATGCATTCTAGCTATAAGTTCTTGCTGTTTTTACTTCTTGGATAAATGATTTATGTGATATCAGCTCATTGAAGGATATGTCATTGATTTTCAGCTAAAAGTAAGATCTCCTCTTGTTGTTATTGTATGTTCATACAAGGGCACCTTTGGAAGGGACTTTACTCTTTCATTTCCAGCTATATAAATTCTGCAATCACTAGTAATTTTCTGCATGTTATACACCAATCTTTACTTCCATTTGTCATCCATAATTAGCCTGCATAGTTACTTCATGACTCCATATGCCCGATTGGATTATTGGCACTAGTCTTTCACATTGACCACCTTTAAAATAAACTCAATAAATCATCTAAAAATGTTTTTTTTACTAAAGCAACTCTTCATCTCACCCAAACCTTAATTGCATAAAGCCTTAGTACCCCTAATCCCAGGGATACCCCCCTCACGCAAGAGAAGAGTCAGCCTTAAGACAGAAGAGGTACTATTGTGGTGACAGTGATAGCCCACTTGAGTTACCCTTAGGCTTGCACCCGCTTTTTGAAATATCCCAAATCCAGCGGATCTGGATATCTACTGTTGAACTAGTGTTCTGACTCTCGGATCTGATACTCTGGGGATTTCTGGATGTGTTTTAATTAATTATTTAGCATGCTTGGTGATTTCCGCATGTGTGTGTCATACAAATAAGGTTTGAACAGTATATATGAAGCATGCGAAGTAATGAACCAACACAATCTCAATAGCATGTATTATATGGAAAAAGCAAGAAATACAACTAATATGCGGAAAGCAGAGAAATAATCATCAACTAGATCTCATGGATCGTCACTGGAATACAATGTGACTAATACAAAATACACGTGAACAGAAGATGTGGATATATTTGCACATGCACGGATAGATTGACAAAATGCAGTTTCGAAAACTCACGGCAATTGTTGCAAATGTTGGATAACTCGCCCTGGTGGCTATACTCGACCGAATAGCCTGAAAAATATCCCAAATTGAGTGCCCTAGCCTTTAGGCTCCTCTTGATAACTGTCGAATGAAAGATCTGACCCCTGAAGCTCTGGATGAACCCCGGATGACATCCCCTGGGGGGTTGTGCACCTCCTAGGCTCTGGGAGTGCGCCCTAGTGATTCCACCGATGGAATCCACTGTTATTTGTCTTGAAATGTGCGCCCTGGCCTCCTCTATACTGAACCGGAAGGGTTTCCTCTGATCTGATCCGGAAATCCCCCTGGAACCCCAAATGTCCCTCCTCAAGAGCTGCGCACTTCCTGGTTGTCTGATGCGCCCTGGTAGATTCCACCGTCGCAATTTGATGGCCGGTGGCTCAAAAGAAGCGCCCTAGCTGATCCTCAACTGGGTCGGAAGGAATCGACAAGATAACCCCTGGTCTCGTGCAGCTACACAAAACCCTCTCTAACCCTTGCGCCCTTACTGGCTGCACTGCGCAATCTCTGCAATAGACTAAATACTCATAAACTAGCACAGTGAAATACCTGGATGGTATCTCTGATAGGCTAGGGTGTGTCTTCCAACACTGAAACCGATTTGGGTGGTGGTTTCCTCCAAAAATCCACAAAACATCAAAGAGATCGACTTCCTCCTCTGGAAACTGTTCTCAACATCAAATCATAACATAATGAGAAATTAGGTAGAATTCCTCCTTTTATACCTTCCCAAATCTAACTCTCCGTTGACATCACTTAAGCTAGGCACTTTTCCTCTTAAGGTGAGTGAGTGATTAATTAATTAAGTCTCCCCCTCAACACCTTTTTCTTCTATTTCTCCATTGATTTTAGCTTTAGTGACTTTTCCTATGCTTTTTAGCTTAATTTATTGAATAGCCACTTATTCACCCTTATTTCTCCATTTGTTCCATGTTTGTGTCTGACTATAGTCTAAGGGAACAAATACACTACTAAGTCACTCCCTGTTGGCCTACTCTTGGGAACGGGACATCACACTTTTGGACTCTGTAGCCTAAGTGCAAGATTAATCGTTAACATACTCCACACCTCACAACCACAAAGAAGACAAGGGGCCACCAAAGTGTGGAAGAGGGGAATCTAAGCTCAAATGTATTGGGACTAAAGTTGAAAACGTTGTCTTTCAAGAAATGTTAATGTTCCATAACCCTTAGTCTCGCCTCTTCTACTAGAATTGAGTTGAAAGATGAACCAAAGAATACCATCCCCAACCAATCAACCATGTTATATAATTGATACTAGGAGTAGATGAATCTTATTCAGACATGTTAAATGTTATAATTTTTGGCTTCCAAGGCTGACATATAAGTGCTAAACCATTATCATCACATAATGAACTAAGATAATCAAGTTCCTTTTGAAAGCATGTAACTATGTGAAATAACAACGGTTGACAACAACAATATGGAATACCTAGAGGAATTTCTAAGCAATCTAAAAACTAGGTTAAGGCAAGAAAGAAAGACCAAAAAATAAGATAAAAGGGGGTGAACCTAAATGGTAAACACTAGATAGTAAAGTAGGACAAAGGTGGTTCTAGGACATGGTTATGTAATACTACAACTGACAAGAAGTAAAAGGTTTTTTTTAAGAATGTTTTTCCCATCATTGGTCCAAGTAGAAATTTTTTTTCAATTAGCCAAATTGCATAATAAAGTCTGCATTTGGAAGTGTTAGCACAAATTTCTACCCTCCAATCTGAGCTGATAAACCTGTTATCACAGCGGTAAAAACTTGGCTAATTAAAGGTGGAATAGCCCAAATTGTCACTGACCAAACCCCTCTCTATTTGGGCTAGTGCTTGCTAGCCTCTAGGGGGAGTCCCTAGGCACACTAAAGCACCTTGCTGCTGATCTAAGTCTGATTTTTGCGTTAAAAAAACAAAAATCAGCAAGCTGTTTGTCTTGGACAGCATGTAAAAACAGCCCAAAACAATGAAAAAAAATTGATTATTTTCACTTGGAGGGAACCTGCAGGGTTAGCACAATGATAATAGACTAGAAATAAAGGAGAAAACTATTCAAAAGATCAAAATAATCACAATAAACAGTTCAGTAAATGACAAATCAAATCACAAATTTACCATAGTACTGCCAAGAAAAGAGGTTTGAAGACAAACACACACTTCTTTATTGATCAAGCTTACGAGAGAGTTGATTGCGCCACACTTGGAAAGCCTACAATATGTATAATGACTACTTTGCTCAGAGAAGAGCCACTAGACTAGAGAAGAAGAGAGAGGAGAATGAGAGAGACACTATGTTGCTGCTACAATGAACCCACCAATAACCAATGTCAAGCATCCAATATATAGCACAATAAGGGCGCATATCCTAAGGGAGAGGAAGAGAATGCATGGGTGGCTAAAAATGAAGGCTAAGCGCATGAGGAAGAGAGATATGTGAGGAGTGTGAAATGAGTGAGTGTACATGAGAGTTTGCATGAAGGTTACATGCGCACAAGAGAGAAGAATGCACCCTAAAACTTAGGAAGGTGAACTTGAGAAAGAAAGGGAGGAGTAATGAACGATAATGAATGTGAATTGGCTTTATGGAGTGAAAGAAATGCATGGAGGCTAAATTTAGCTTTCTAATGCATGTCCTTTTGCTAGATTTGACAAAAGGATGAGTGAGTTATGGCTAAGAGGAAATTTGCTCTATTATTAGGGAATTTCCTAATTTTTAGGAAAATACGGTTTAAACTCAACTAGAGGCGAATTTTAAGGAATTGATGCATGGCAAGTGGAGGGGTGATTATACGGAGGAATATACGGCTAAATTTAAGCCCAATTATGCGACTCCCTTTTCTAAATTAATTATTTATTTATGCTCAAGTCTTGGAAATATGTGCCCCTTGCCTAAGTGGATGCCACGTCACTCTATAGATCTGTCACATGTCGACCTGTGACGGTGCCACTTGGCCTTGCATGGATGATGACCATAATTACTAAATATAGAACTTTCTAAAAATAGAATACATCTCCTAAATTTTAGGAAATTGTCCACATCACCAAGGAACAATGGGAGAACACTGCCACATGTCACTGTCTAAAAATAAACACTGCTAAAAATAGAAAGTTGTCTGAATTCCCTCGACTTCATACTCATTTAACTCGTTTTTCCACAAGGGATCTGAATATGCGATCAGAATTGACATGCGAGCCCTGGTGCTCAACCTACTAAAAATAGTAAACTGTGGCAAATCATCCTGAAAAAGATCCAAAGACTCTGAATGTCTCAAGGATCAACAATACACGCTCGAAATCGGAATCTGGGGCCTGGAACAAGACCTACTAAAAATAGAAAGTTCTCACATGTCGCCTAGAAAAGTGTCATCGAGCCTAGAATCATGCAAGGACTCTCCCTATATGCCCAGAACTACTCCAAACTGTCAAGACACCCACTCAAATCGTGTCTCCTAAAAAATAGCAATGCTTGTTGTACGTAGACATCTCTCTCAAAAATGCATGGAAACCAAGTCAACTCTAACTCTGAACCAAACAACCATTTACCGATCATATACCTGTCTCTCGTGAAAAAATAATAAAAAAATTAATGGGAGACTTATTATATCCCTTGGTGTGCCTCCCTAGACCCTATAACTCATCATTTCACTTATCAAAGCCTTGCAAACTCACTCCAACTCATTTCCACTTCATCCATCCATGCCAAAACCCTAACTTACTAAAACCCTAAAAGTGACTTTTCTTTGATGTGTGACACTTGTAACTCATTCAAGAGGGGTAGTTTTGCCTTCCCAAGTATAAATAGAACCCCTCCCTCACTCATTTGACACCATATCTTGAGCTATTGATATGCTATTGGATTCTCCCCTCATCTCTCTCTCTCTTATTCATTGTGCTTCCTTCTATTTTGCTCTTGAGAGTGTTGGAGCAACATGTTACTACAAGACTCTCCTCTTGAGTAATAGAAAGACTTTGGAGGATTTGAAGAAACAAAGAGTATTTTTGTTGCTTCTTGCTACTATTGAGGTGATCTTGTTCTATTCTTCTCTCATTCTTGCTTCAAGTTTATAGATCTAGAGTAGAAGCTCCAAGCAAAGTATTTTGTTTGGATAGATTTTGTGGTAGTATTATCATAGATCTAGTGAAGTGTTTATTTGGGTATTTCAAAATATTTTGTTTTACCATCTATATCTACTCACATTCTATCTATTTTTGTAGTTTTTCTCATAACTTTTGCAGGTTTACCTCTAGGGTTTTATTGGGCTAGCCTCAAGGAAGAGTCTACTCTTAAAACCTACCTAAAACTCCATTGTTTTTCAGATCTAATTTATTTGCTCATTCTTTCCATATTTCAGTTTGCTAACAATCATAGATAGGTCACATTAAATCTACTTTTATTGGGATACTTGTATGTGAAAAATTTCTGCATAAAAACAGAAATTTTTCTTGACTTGTGGTGTGTTGTGTAGCATTTCCAGCAAGCAATAGCTTGCTGGTTTTTGCAGATTCTTACCAGGTATAAAGGTTATGCTGCCCACTTTCGATCATACAACACCTCAAGAACCTCTCCATTGATTGGGTAACGAAAACTCACCCTTTCCCTTCTTTTTCTAGCATTTCTAAAGTCATTCTCTTGCTTCCAAACCCTCTCTGACACAACAAAGGTAGGCTTGCCTCCACCTTGTGCCATTGTGAGTGGTTTGTTTCTTGTTTTTCTTTTCAAGACATTTTCTTCTTTGTTGCCTACACCTTGGGTGAGACGTCCCCAATATCGTATAGCTAGATTAGTAATGTGTTTATGATTTTCTTATGCTTAGATGGTTAAAATCTTCTAGAAGTAGATCTCACATACACATACTAGATATTAGCTTAAGCCCTTGGGGCATAATCTTGTTGGATATGTGTTATATTCTTTGCATGTGTGTGTGTGGGTGCATCAAATATGACAACTATGTCTAACGATCCCTCTAGTAGTGCTCTTTGTGTCATGTGCGTTGGGCGCTTTCCTAGGGGGGGGCAGGTATGCCCTCCCCCTGGTTACGCACAGCATTCGGGGC
The DNA here is from genome assembly GCA_010110895.2 of Picea sitchensis. Taxonomy (NCBI): domain Eukaryota; kingdom Viridiplantae; phylum Streptophyta; class Pinopsida; order Pinales; family Pinaceae; genus Picea; species Picea sitchensis. The sequence continues at coordinate 42,492 of SNQJ01S0056518.1, read as the reverse complement.
AGCACCCCGAAATTTTTTTTGGGGGGGCGGTTTTTGCTATTTTTAGTGGATTTTGCTATTTTTAGTGGTTTACTAAAAATAATCTCAGTTTTAGGGATTAGGATTTTGGTATCTACGGAATACCTAAAAACATTGTATATATTGTATAGTGAATGGTGAAATTCGATATAATGAATATAAGAAAGGTTTTCTCGGTTGAGGGTTTCCGGTATAAATCTCTATGTAATCTGTGTATGAGCCATTGATTAAATTTTGATTTGATTAAGAATCTATATGCATTGCTTTACTTCACAGGTTTAAAACTTACATGGGGTATCACAGCTCGTTTTTGACTTTAGAGGGACGCCTTTGTTGTTGAGGGTTTGGCTCGATCTTGATAGATCAAGTTTATCTTGGGTCTATGATAAACCTGGTTTAGTGGGAGCTTTTGCAGTGGAGATTCGAGTATAGAAAGAGGAATGGCGAGCTCATCTAGAATCGAGATAGAGAAGTTCAACGGTAAAAACTTTGAGCTATGGAAGCTCAAGATGGAGGACCTTCTTGTAGACAAAGAACAATGGATCGTTGTGGATCCCGGTACATAGCCTACTGGTACACCGTCTACTAGCACACAAGCTACTGGTACACAACCTACTTGTACACAAACTACTAGTACACCAACTATTGGTATGTCGAAGGAAGATTGGGAGAAGTTGGACAGAAGAGCAAGGAGTACTATTCGACTCTGCCTGGCAGATTCGATTTTGTTGAATGTCTCGGGAGAATCTACAGCCAAGGAACTATGGGATAAGTTGGGGAATTTGTATCAATCAAAGTCCCTGGTAAACAAGTTGTTTATTCGAAAGAAGTTGTATCATCTTAGGATGGAAGATGGAGATTCTATGACAGAACATCTAAATGCCTTTAATACTCTAGTAAGTCAGCTTGTCTCTGTTAATATTACGATTGCAGAAGAAGATAAGTGTATTACTTTGTTATGTTCTTTGCCAGACTCTTGGGATAATCTGGTTGTAGCAATTGGTAGTACCACTCAATCTACATTGAAGTATGAGG
>SNQJ01S0056518.1:12799-30059 GCA_010110895.2 Picea sitchensis | reverse complement strand
ATTAACATAGCCAAACATCTGCTGGATATCAAGGAAAATGGGGAAAAAGGACAAATTGAATTATCCCAGGTAAGTCAGGTCAATATCGCCCAAGTGGATAAATGGTTGATAAGACCAAGCTTGCAATTGTGGTCTATCATCACGGAAGACCGACAAGTAGGAAAAAGATTGCCACAGTTGGCATAGAATTGTTACACTTTTGAGGCGAACAGTCAAGCCGAACCTTCCAAGCTGATAGCCTAGTTAGTAGAAAGGTGTGTTATTTGTATCGAGCAGGGGAAAGGGCAGACTTCTGGAAGCAAGTAGTGACAGATGTCGATCTCATCCTATTTTGGAGCCAGAGAACAAGAAAAGAAAACGCCCTACCCACGTGGAGGAAGACAAGAGACAAGGAAGTGAAACGCTTCATTTTCCATTTATAACAGAAATTTGAAGAACGATTAGAATTCAAAGACTTTCAAAATTTTGTATAAATATAATTTTCAAACAAGGATCAAGGGCTTTTTTCCCTTTGGCCGATTGTACTAGAGAATATTTCTTTTGCCAGAATTAATACAAGGCAGATCGAAGACTCTTTTTTCCGTCAAGACTGGGTTATGTGTTTCTTCTATTATTTCGCATTTCGCATCATTTCTCATATGTGTCTTTAATGAATGCTTAGCTGCAATTTAGTACAACCTCTACTGTGGTGGTCATTTATTTCAGTTATTTGATTGTTTACAGCTTTTCCTCTGTATCGGCTATCGGCAGGTACAAGACCTGTGAATTGTTTAGATTTCTATATCATATGCTTCATTAGAGTTTTCTCTTGCTTATTTTCTTCTTCTGTCACAAGGTGAGATTCTTCCCTGATTGATGCCTCACATTGTTCAACAGATCTATGTTTTCTCTCGCTTCATGCATGGTTTTAAAATTTAACTCAGTTACAGAAAATGGCCTTTGGTTTTGTTATACTATTAATTCGATTTTGGGATTCCTTCTTGTATAATCTAAAGGTGAAATAGCAACCAACACTTTATAAAAACTCTGTTCCTTTATGATTGTCCCTGTGGCACGATAGCCCAACATAGAACCCGGCCTCTCAGATCAAACCAGCCTCGCTTTAAACCTTTTCGATACTATTCTAAAAACCGCTACTACTCGGGTCAAACTTGGACGTTCATGGGCAACCATTGAACAGGATATAAACATTCAGGAACAGTTAGAAGCTAGACCCAGACAACTTAAAAACCAGCCTTAGCTTCTTTTCCCAGTTGTTTTCTCCATTTATATCTTTCACACTTTTTTGGATGCCTAGACTCAATACTTTATAGCCTTAAGTACAGACTATGGAACAACAGTTACAATGCTTAATTAGCAAAACATTTTGCCCCTTTCTCCCACATAGGCTACAATATGATGAAAAATGACAATAATGGCATGTAATCCTACAAGACTCTTGAGTCTTCTCCAAGGTGGCACATGTGAAGGTAAGCCTCCAAAGGTTAGGATCGCATGCTAGAAATGTGCCACGTCATCCCCAAATCAAGCAAAAGTGTGGAGTCACAAGCCCACAACACCACAAAGTGCACACAATACACCCAACAATCTCCTCATTGTGTGACATCATGTTGCAAGAGAGGGACGTTTGGGCATAGGAGGGTGACATCATCTCCTCTTCATGGTTATGGGTCTCGTTCATGTGTTAGAGATGTCATCCAAGGTGCAATGTTCATCATCCTCGACCTCCAATGTGTGGGGCACAACATCCATCCAATGGGATTTCAAGCACTTGTGAAGGTCCAAGTGGCTTAGTCCCTTCATGAATGACTTCCACTAGGCAAGGCCCTGCAAAGACAAGCAAATACACCCTCCAAGGGTCCACAAGTCATATGAATCATGCCAAGTAAGCCACATTTAATAAAAGAACCACCCAAACAAGTGCATTAAGTCCCCCCTTTTCAAATTAAACAAATGCTCAAAGACCTTATAAACTTTGCCAAATTTAGGTATGGGAGGGGTGTCATGGTTCCCTATTGGGTAGGCAAATCCCCAAGTCAAGGAATGTTTCCCAAGAAGATCCTCTATAGATCATGTAATGAGATGAGGAAAAAACTCTTGGGCATGGAGTTCTTGACATATCAAGGGCTCATATTGTCTCATCTATGGGTGCCTTTGTGGAGGGTGTGTTGCATCCCTTCGTTTGCAATGCAACATTTTTCCAAGCTCTTTATTTTCCTTTTTTTGTTTTTATGGTCTGAACATTGATTGTTATGTGCAATGGAAAGAAAAGGAGCACCGCAATGCCACTTGAAGTTAGAATACATTGAGTGCTATGTGCACTGGAAATTAAACAACACCGCAATGTATTCCCCCGTCAAGCGGGACTCTTTTTATTTATTTTCTTTTAAAAGGTCCTTTATTTTTTATAGAGAAACAATTTATGGCTCTCAAGACCTTAGGAAAAGCATCTAGAAAGATAGATTCTGGCTTTTGATTTTTACAGTGCTAGATGCTACACCTCTGGGCCTTTAGCCCCTTCTTCCCATGAAATGAGGTACAAGCCCTTCATGGGGTCAATGAACTTGACAACCCAAAAGAAGAGGAAACGGGGGGGAAGAAGTATGGGAAGTAGTAAGTATGAGTAGGAATGGTGCGATGACCCTTCAAGAAACCCCCCAATAGCAACCCTTTTCTTGAGGGTGACCCACTTACCAAGATACTGTGACAACCACCAATGTGAAATAAGGAAAAAGATATAATTTCCAAGCAAACATTCCATAATCAAGAAGGACTCTCTGCAACAAGCTCAAATGCTTCAAATATTAAAGTGACACATACCATGAGACTGGACTTGTTACCTCATGAAGCAAGACATGTTGTCCTCTGTGGGCCAAGCTGGTGTGGCGGATGTTGCTATGCTGCTGACAATGAGTGGTGATGCGTGGTGGAGAGGAGGGGTTTTGTCTACTCAATGTGGGATCTACTGGTCAACCTAGCTCTCGACACTCCATGTTTGCTACCTGTGGGCCCCAAGACATCATCTCCTTAGTTACCCCTAGGCTAGGGGGGTAACAAATCCCATGTAATGAAACAAACCACCGGAAAAAACCTATCTAGTCACAGTGGAAAACAAATGCCAGTGGCTACCAATTTTTCATTACCTAGGTATGTATGTGACTAGCATGAACCTACCACAACCACATCTTCCAAATCAATCAGTCAAGCTAAAACATGTTCAGCTATGGCTTATGATGAAGATAATGCATACAATAATTACAGTAGCGACATGAGGGATTGCAAGACTCAATTGCAGAAACTACTACAGTCCTAAAGAACTAGGAAGCTTGGGAATCAATCATTAGAACTCAAGGTGTATAGCATTAAGCCAAATGGATTACTAGTGTCCTTGAGGGAAACAAAAACTGGAAAATTGTTGACAGAGCCAATCGTACAGAAGGCACTCCACATGGAAAGCCTTGATGGAAGGGGCTAATGCGTCCCAACCTCCTAACGACCAAGGCACCAATAGAGGTAAAACACTCCTTTGTTTTAGCATATCGAAGTCAAAGGAATGCATGAAATGCTCCTTCGCTTTAGCATATAGAAGGGCATGGGAGAGCTACAAAACACACCCAAAACAGAACGAAAACAAATTCAAAAGTGAGTGTGTCATTCAATGACCTCTCAATTTGGTGGACATCAATCTGTTAATTTTAATGACAAAATCAGCAAGCTAACAATTCTGTCATACACTTAGCAACCTAGAGATAACTGTCTTGCATGAACTTCCGAAATGTCTATAACCCACATTCAGAAATTTCCATAAGCAGAAATAAGCATTGCTAAGCAAATATGCAATGGAAATAAACACAATGAACAGCATTCAATAACCCATGAAAAACTCGGAAATTTAGGCAAATGCCAAGGAAAACCCCAATGTGGGGAAACCCAACGAGAGAGAGAGAGAGAGAGAGAGAGAGAGAGAGATTTTTTTTCAGCTTCAGGAAAGTACATATCAACAGCAAATTCACAATTTCCAGCCAAGAAAAATACCTCACAACACCAAAACTGTCCCCCACAATTTCTGCCTTGAAATTCGTGCCAAATCCGTATAGTTGTACGGCCCTCTCAAAAACAACGCCTAGAAAATCGTGCCAACAGTATGTTGTACGGCCTGAACAGTACTACCCAACAGCAGAAGAAAACCCTCTAAACAACCTCGATTTTCGTGCCAACAAGCTGCCTCGAAAATCGTGCCCTCTGTCCTTGTACGAACTGTACGGATCCGTATAATACAACCTCCAGGAGCAGCAAATGATAACAGCACACACAAAAAATTGCCCTTGGGATTTGTGCCCACTTTGTCTTGGGAAATGTGCCCACCAAGCTACTCACTTTCCTCTCTCAATCTCTCTCAATCTCCTTTACTTGTGTCTTGCACACTACCCAATGCATTCTTTTATATATCTGAAAATGACCTTTTCCCTCCAAAGTGTCTTTTCACCTTCCCCAACCCAAAATCCAAAGGCCAAGATCTAATCTTGCCTTTTTCAAGATCAAGGGTCATGATTCATTCCCTCCAAAATGAATCACTTAAAATATTAAAGTAATTTCACTTTATTACATAAGTGCACTTTATGAAATAAAGTTACTTTAAAATTAGAAGGTACAATTTATTAAAAAGTCACTTTAATAAAAGAACCACTTTACAACTTTATAAAAAACCATTACAAACTTAAGTGCCTAGTAGTGAAAACATAAGGTTACATCCGCATACAAGACAAAACATACAGAGTACCTCCCGAGCTAAAAAGCTAACACTCCCTCTTAGCGAGGGATGTACTCCCTGCCATCTCCGTCATCTAGTCCCATCACACTGTGCTCTGTAGGAGCTCCCTCTGAACCTAGAGTTATCCTCAACACCTGCACAGAACTTGAACTAGAAGATCTGCTCCTGGCAACTACCCGAAACCCTGAGCTCCTTGGAGAATCACTCCATCTTGAACATTGGTTCAACCACACTGGCTGAGCCTCCTGCCAGTGCTCAGAAGAGGCTCGCTCTCTTCTCTCGGAATGCAAAACTGAATCCTTGGTACCACCGCAGTCTCAAGAGCCTCCTCATGCTCCTCATCCGACGTTGAATCATACATTGAAGGCTATCCTCGCAACATATACAACCTGTTCACCCAATCACCGATTAGCTGCAGTTCCACCTAGTCCACTCCCTCCCTGTAGATAAAGACATGTTCCCTCTTGAACAATGTGCAATATCCTACATCCTCCAAGGCTGAGACTGAGAGCAAGTTAACCCTAAACCCTGGAACAAAGAGAACTCCATCAAGCTCCAAGAATCCTCCATACTCGAGTTGGAATTTAACCCTTCCAACTCCACGTACAGCTCGCGCCATGCCGCCTTCATTTACCACTTGTCGGTCAGGACCTGTCTCTATGATATTTAGGAATACTCGCCAGATTCTCGTCATGTGGCAAGAGGCTCCACTATCCACAACCCATCTGATATCACCTCCAAATCCTCCGCTACCGACACTGGAAACTAGGGTAACCAAAAAAAATTCCCTGTCAAACTTGGAAGCAAAGTCCTCCATGGTTGTTGTAGCAGTTGTCTCGGGCCCCTTTGGTTCCTTCTTCTTCTTCTTCCTCTCAGGACAATGAGAAGCAAGGTGCCCCAACTGGTTACAACAATAACATCTGACTTTACTCAAGTCCCTCCCGTAACTTCCTTTCTTCTTGCTCTTTGTAGCAAGAGCAACACTCTCATCAGCTCCATCTGTCTTCTGTCCACTACTCTGAGATCCTTCCCGGATCTCCTCCTGAGTGAAATCATCCCACAGTCTGCTCCAATCTAGAAGATGCTCATGACCCACCACACACTTCACGAAGACTTCCCATTCTTTGGTGAAGCCTTTAAAGGCTATCCTCACCAACTCTGAGTCCGATGTGACCTCTCCAACAGCAGCTAGCTCATCTTTCACTTGAGCTACCCGGGTAAGATAAGAAGAAACACTCTCCTCCTTACCCATCTTGGTATCATGCAGTTTAGCCTTCAAGGCAATCTTTCGGTTCTCATTCTTCACCTCAAATAAGTTCTTAAGTGCATCCCACATCTCCTTGGTTGTCTTCTTCTCAACCAAGTGTGGGATAAGGTGATCCTTCACCCCATCCAGAATAATCCTCTAAGCTTTGGCCTCCTTGATCTCATGCAAGTCCAAAGCAACAAGATCTGTTGCGGGAGCCACAACAACAGAACTGACATAGGTCCAAATCTTGTTCTCCTTGAGAACAATTGACATCCGGACTTTCCACTGCAAATAGTTGGAAATGCCATCCAACCAATCTTCAAATCTAATGCATGCAGCCATATTCCATGTCATAGCTCAAGGAAAACAATCACAAATTTTCCCTCTTCAACCTTGCCCAAAAATCTCACTATTCACTATCACTCAGAGCCCAAGCTCTGATACCATGTTAATTTTAATGACACATTAAGCAAGCTAACAATTATGTCATACACTTAGCAACGTAGAGATAACTGTCTTGCATGAACTTTCGAAATGTCTATAGACCACATTCAGAAATTTCCATAAGCAGAAATACACATTGCTAAAAACATATGCAAAGCAGAAATAAACACAATGAACAGCATTCAATAACCCATGAAAAACTCAGAAATTTAGGCAAATGTCAGGGAAAACCCCAATGTGGGGAAACCCAACGAGAGAGAGAGAGATTTTATTATTCAGCTTCGGGAAAGTACATATCAGCAGCAAACTCACAATTTCCAGCCAAGAAAAATACCTCACAGCACCAAAACTGTCCCCCACAATTTCTGCCTTGAAATTAATGCCAAATTCGTACAGTTGTACGACCCTCTCAAAAACAGCGCCTAGAAAACTGTGCCAAAAGTATGTTGTACGGCCTGAACAGTATGGCCCAACAGCAGCAAGAAAACCCTCTAAACAGCCTCGATTTTCGTGCCAACAAGCTGCTTCGAAAATCGTGCCCTCTCTCCTTGTTGTACGAACTGTACGGATCCGTACAATATGGCCTCCAGCAGCAGCAAATGATAACAGCACTCACACAGAAAATTGCCCTTGGGATTTGTGCCCTCTTTGTCTTGGGAAATGTGCCCACCAAGCTGCTCACTTTTCTCTCTCAAGCTCTCTCAGAAATTCTCTCAATCTCCTTTACTTGTCTTGCACACTACCCAATGCATTCTTTTATAAATCGGAAAATGACCTTTTCCCTCCAAAGTGTCTTTTCACCTTCCCCAACCCAAAATCCAAAGGCCAAGATCTAATCTTGCCTTTTTCAAGATCAAGGGTCATGATTCATTCCCTCCAAAATGAATCACTTAAAATATTAAAGTAATTTCACTTTATTACATAAGTGCACTTTATGAAATAAAGTCACTTTAAAATTAGAAGGCACACTTTATTAAAAAGTCACTTTAATAAAAGAACCACTTTACAACTTTATAAAAACCCATTACAAAGTTAAGTGCCTAGTAGTGTAAACATAAGGTTACATCCGCATACAAGACAAAACATGCAGAGTACCTCCCAAGCTAAAAGGCTAACACAATCTTGGTTCAAGTAGTTGTCTTGCTCAAAGATATCCATTTGTACAACACATCGAGATACTTCAAAAAGGGGATCAAAACAACAAGAGATCTCTATGATTTCGATTGATTGGAAAGGACTTCAAAATAAGTTATGATTGTCCAACCTAGATGAAGTCGTTTAGACAATATCAAAACACTTGTCCTAGACAACGTTAAGCTTCAAATTTAACCGACCTCCAAACAAGCAATAGTGGAGAAACTGGCATTGAAATTTGACCACACCCTTCACACGGTACATCCCATCAGCAGTCAATTGTTGGATGATCAAGCTAGTACCAATAAAAAGAAGTTTAATAGAAAATAGAATTTAAATGTTACTATTTCTACCTAGCTGGACAGAATTACCAAATTATAGAAAGCAACAATTGAATCAGAAAGGCCATCTTCAACTTGTAACTGATCTTTCAAGGTCTGGCCCTGGGACATGAGCTAATCAATTTTGGCATGACCCCCTTACCATGCCCTTTCCGTGCCAAGGATGAATCTGGCCCAAGCTATATGGCATTAGGTGACACAATTTTTACCACCAAAAAGAATGGGCTCAATAAACTGCTTTGAGGCCCTGCTAGGAGATAGTTGCAGACGGCAGTTTCTACTATGTTTTTAGATATGCACAGCAACATAGAATTGAGACACTATATCGATTATAAATAGAACATCATAACCTTATATGTGGTCGTTCTTCATTCTCCAAAAGCTTACCTTTCAATGAAAACTTTGTTGTTGTCTCTAACTGTACCATGCAAATACAAAATCAAGAAAAGGTTGTCATGGGGCTCAAGTACCTCCACAATCTGATCATCCATCAAGACAATGTGCCTTGTATAGTTGGCAGAGTGCCACCACAGCAGGGTGGAGTAGAAAAAAGAAGATAGGATTGTAGTCAACTCCCCATAGCTCATATGGTTGACAATCTGAATGTGGATTTTCCTGAGGTCAAAAAGTTTAAGTAATGGTAATGAAAAAAAGTACAAGTGCGCATATTAGTTGAATAAAATGGAGGTAATATTTACGAGAACACAGAATGGCATTGTCTTTATTATTCAACACAAGAGTCTACATACATATGTACAAGTGATCAATAGAATAGAGGAATGAAGCATAGTACAAGCAATGTTGCATCCACTTATGATGATAACAACATTTGAAAAAGGAGGTCTCCTATACACATCAAGTCATATGTATGTGATGGTTGGGGAGAGACTATCCACCCCCAACTAACAAAGAAGTCTTAATCATGACCTCTTAAATTAACTTTACAACCCACTTATACAACTCATACAGTAATTTGCAACTTTTAAGCATATTATAACTTTATCAACAACATGTGTTTTTACTACAATGCCAATAGGATAAAAAACACTAAATTATAAAATAGACTAAAAATATGACTCACGTCAAAATTCAATCTAACCTTTGCCCCCTCCTTTATTCTTGAATATTAAGTGTCCCACTCAAGCAAAATGCATGTCAATTATTGATCTTTTTGGCTCAAGTACCTGCCTAGATATTTAGTATTGGGAATAATGAGACTGATACCAGTGCCACTTCTGATGATGAATTGCATACAAAGTTGGCACTATTGTCAGAGCTTTCCTCAAATTCTTTTTAATTTCCTCAAATTTCTTGGTTACTTCAAAAACAAGTTGGAGTGCCATAATTATACATTATCCTTCTCTACTAGAACTAGTTTATCTTGCTCCTTATAAAATTTGGTTACCCCCTTCTACAAACCATCCACTTTCTTTTCTTCTTCCAAATTTATTTGTAAGTTTTGCAACACAATTAGTGAAGCAGCAGTCCATTCGATGTAGCTTGGGTGGTTGGGAGGAATGGTTGTTATCCTCCCCACCCAGGTTCAATTCCTTGTAAGTGACATGTGATGCCCTTAATGGGTCTATAAGATACTCTTGTTGTTGAGTATGTTGTTGCTCCTGTTGTTGAGCAATCAATGTCCCGCCAATCCTGGGCCCCCCGTGTTCTCTCACGGATTTCGAGGGGGGGGGGTTCCATGGATGTAGCGAGCTACCGATCTTCGGTGTCATGAACCACATGTTAAATAAAAAAATTAAAATTAAAAAAAAAAAGTAGTGAAGCAGCAACGGTACCCTCTTTTACATGACTTTCAATTACTATGGGGACTTGTTAACCCCTAGATTTTCACCCTTGAAAATCTTGAGGGTTAAGAGCCAACATGCATTGTTTTAGCTGGCATTTTGAGATTCTCCCAGAGTTTAGCACTTTTGTTGAGCAAGAGATTGGTTCCCATCAGAGGCAGGTATGATCGGTACATGGTTGTTTGGTTCATAATTAGAGTTGACTTAGTTTCCATGCATATTTGAGGGAGATGTATACATATAGCAGATGTTGCTATTTTTTAGGAAACACGGTTTTAGTGGGTCTCTTGACAGTTTGGAGCAATTCTGAGCATACAGTTTGAGTCCCTACATGATTCTAGGCCTGATAACACTTTTCTAGGCGACGTGCTAGAAATTTCTATTTTTAGCAGGTTTTGCTCCAGGCCCCGAATTCAGATTTTAAGCGTGGGGTATTAATCCTTAAGACATCCAGAGTCTTTTGGATCTTGTTCAGGATGATGTGGCAAAGTTTACTATTTTTAGCAGGTTGAGCACCAGGGCTTGTATGTCAGTTCTGATCACATATTCAGATTCCTTGCGAAAATACGAGATCAACGAGTATAAAGTCAAGAGAATTCGGATGACTTTCTATTTTTAGCAGTGTTTATTTTTAGACAGTGACATGTGGCAGTGTTCTCCAAGTCATCATGGGTGATGTGAACAGTTTCCTAAAATTTAGGAACCGGATTCTATTTTTAGAAATGTCTATATTTAGTAGGTACAGTCATCGTCCACGCAGTGCTAAGTGGCACCCACAAAGATCGACATGAGATAGAGCTACAAGAGTGATGTGGCATACACCTAAGCATGAGTCACATATATCCAAGACTTGAGCATAAATAAATAATTAATTGAGAAAGGGAGTCGCATAACTAGGCCTAAATTTAGCCATATATTCCTCCGTATAATCACCCCTCCACTTGCCATACATCAGCGCCTTAAAATTCGTCTCCAATTGAGTTTAAACCGTATTTTCCTAAAAATTAAGAAATTCCCGAAAAAAATAGGGCGAATTTCCTCTTAGCCATAACTCACTCATGCTTTTGTCAAATTTAGCAAAAGGACATGCATTAGAAAGCTAAATTTGGCCTCCATGTGTTTCTTTCACTCCATAAAGCCAATTCACATTCATTATCATTCATTACTCCTCCCTTTCTTCCTCAAGTGCGCCTTCCTAAGTTTTAGGGGGCATTCTCCTCTCTTGTGCGCATGTAACCTTCATGCAAACTCTCACAAACACTCACTCATCTTACACTCCTCACATATCTCTCTTCCTCATGTGCTTAACCTCCATTTTTAGCCACCCATGCGTCGTCTTCCTCGCCCTTGGGATATGCGCCCTCATTGTGTTATATATTGGATGTTTGACATTTGTTATTGGTTGGTTCTGGCAGCAGCAGCATAGTGTCTCTTTCATTCTTCTCTCTCTCTCTCTCTCTCTCTCTCTCTAGTCTGGTGGCTTTTCTCTGAGCAAAGGAAGTATTGTATTGGTTGTAAGCTTGCCAAGTGTGGCACAATCAACCCTCTTGTAAGCTTGATCAATAAAGAAGTGTGTGTTTTGTCTTTGAACTTCTCTTCTTGGCGGTACTGTGGTAAAATTGTGATCTGATTTGTCATTTTCTGAACTGCTTATTGTGATTATTTCAATCTCTTGAACAGTTTTCTCTTCTTTTTCCAGTCTATTATCATTGTGCTAACCCTGCAGGTTCCCTCCAAGCATTAAATATCACTTTTCCTCATCGTTTTGAGATGCCTTTACACGCTGTCCAAGACAAACAGCGGTTTTTCTTAAGGTTTTACACGCAGAAATCAGACTTAAAGACAGCAGCAAGGTGCTTCATTGTGCCTAGGGACTCCCCCCTAAGGCTAGCAAGCACTAGCCCAAACGGAGAGGGGTTCGTTCAGTGACAATTTGGGACCCTACTCCTTTAACTAGCCAAGTTTTTACCGCTGTCCTAACAGGTTTATCAGCTCAGATTGGAGGGTAGAAATTTGTGCTAACATGACTCTTTCCTAGGCACCACTATAAGTGATTCCCTACCACCTAGAAAATTGCAATTTATAATCAACACAATAGTGAAATTTTTGTGTCTAGGTAGAAACCAATTCTCAAAATTATTTCCAAATTTGAAATTCCTAGAAAAATTGTTGTAAGTTTCAACTTATTTTCTTTTCTTGGTACTTTGGAAAAATTACATTAGATCTGATTCGGAAGAAAGAATCCTACCGCACAAACATCCTATTTACGTTAAAAATGTGGACGTCATTGCTGATATTAACAGTCCTTCCTATATGCTTCCCCGTACTTATTATTTTCCTTAAAAAATCCAAAAAGATAAATTTCCAACTCAAAACATAAAAGATTGTCAACAGGAGCTTGGTTGGTTGGTAAAGCAAGTCGTTTCATGCAGTTGGGGCCAAGTGCAGTTCCTAAGCGAGTTTGGTGGAATAGATACTCCCCAGTCGCAGCATCTTAGCCAAAGGATAGCTTCTGCGAGTTGTCAGACATATCACCTTCAATAAATTCTCATGTTGGGAAAGATGCCACTTGCATGTGTTGATAAGAAGGATCTATCAAAAAGAAACATGAATATTCCTTTAGATTTTGAAAAATGATTGCAACATTTGTGGACAACCATAGCTTCTTACCCTTGTCTGGGAAATGGCTTCAAGGCACTAAGATTCTAAGAATAGTCATCATTTTCCCATGGCTATATGGTGGAGGGTGAAGTCACATGTGAGCAATCTCCTTGTGTGGAAAGGTCTATTGCAATGTGTCATTGACCTTTACAGCAGGGTTGCCACTACGAAGTTTGAGCTAGCCATATAGATTTCCCTAATGTTGTAACCACTGCCCATTCTACAAAAATGCATGATTTTATCATCATACACCCATAATTGCCTAAGTAGGCAAGCATCCATGCCAATGTCATAACCATCATTCTTCTTTGTGTTGTGGAGAGTCGAGCTATAACATTGAATGTATGATCAATACCAATGTGGCAAATGTAATCCAAATAATTATTATAAATGCTTCTTTCAGAAATAGGCACATTAGTGCAATACTTGAATTTGGCTATAGTAGACATATCAACGTATACCAACTTCGCATTGTCACTTCTAGTCATTATTGCTTCATTTTGGTTGATACATCAATTATAATATTAAGAATATTATTCTGATGACTCTTTCTGGGCTCCTTCACTTGCAAGCAATTCCTTCAAAATTCAAATAGAAGAGGACTTGTTTGTGCCAATGGCCTTTTAAGAACATGGGCATCTATGTTATTCATTAAGCCTTGATTCTAAAATGGTGTTTTTGTAAGGATGCAAGTACCAAAACCTTGATGTATGCTTTCATCATATCTTCTTATGTTCTTTTATAAGATTTGGGAAGTGTTGTTGTATTTCCTGAACTAGTCTTAGGCTGTATTTCCTGAACTAGTCTTAGGCTTTTGGGGATTTATTCTTCAACAGAATAAATGTCCACCATGATCTCAGGCTCATAACATTTTGTCATTTCACTTCACTAAGAAGCCTGAGGAAAATGCAAGAAGACATTATTTAGTTTGCTGTCTCTGCATGGAGCATATTATAATAGTTAGAAATTAATTAAGGGACAGAAATTAATATTTTGATATTGACAACCTTTCGACAATTTCCCTGCATGAACATTCTCGTATCAGATCATTAGCTTCTACATGAAAACAATATGTAAGAAACACGAAAATCAAACCATAATTTTGATTGAAATCCATGAGAACAAAGCATTAAAATTGCAACTAAGGAGCAGCCCAAATATCAAATAAAAAATTATGCTAGCTATAGGAAGCACAGAAGATTAAAAGACTCGTTTTGAATAATGGAAAAATCATTTAAATTGAGTTTGTGATGTGCCTTACAAGTTATAATACTCTCAGTATGCCATAGGCATTTATAGGCAAACGGACAAACCCATATAGTCCAAAATGACATATAATTATATATTAAAAGTAAAGGATACAAGTTATGATGATACACAGTCAAGAAATTGTCATGTATATAGGACATATGAGGCACGACTACCTAAATGGACAGTGGACACAGCTCCAAACAATAATTATTTAGTATAAACAATGATGATTTGGTATGTTACATGCCCTCCCATCTAGGAACTTAGGAAGGCTTTATCCTCAAAGCACGAGAGGAAACAAAATGAAAAGATTGTCAAAATTCAGAGCAATATTGAGGCATTGTACAAACATCTATCCATCTTAGGTTGACTTTTATTCAAAATATCTATTGGCGAGATTTTTGAAATGGACTTCTTTTATTGTGACTCTCAGTATGTCTTTGGAAAGAAATCATATTGGAATTTTGATTATTTGGAATATAAACAGTGTCATCTTTGTTCAGAGTAATGTAGATGTCGGTAAGTTGACTGACCAAAGCAACAATGCCCGTCATTGGGATGACAAGGTTTCATTGAAAAAAAATAAAATCTTGATCTCAATTTTAGGACATCTCTTATTGATCTTAAGTTGTGTATTTATATATCCATTAGATACCACAACTGAGCTGTCGCTTGATAAAATTGAGTGAGTAGAGACAATTTGATCTTTAAACTCAATCAAGTTTGTAGATGTTTCTTTATCGACACTTCACCAGAATCAGGCAAGCCAAATCCAGCCCAAAAAACCTGAAAATCGGTCAAAATGGATGCTACGGGCTCAGTCACCGGGTTCGCCGTATTTTATGGTTAAAAATCGAAAATCGGCGAATTTAATCGAACCCCGAATTTAATCGTTCAAGTTCGCCGAACTTAATGACGAACTCGAATTCAAACTTAAAGCCGTACTTAATGACGATTATATTCGCGATTTTATTCGGTTTTTTTTGAGTTCGCCTTCGTTAGGGTTCGGGTTCATGTTCGTTTTTGGAATTTTTTATTTGCAAAAACCCCCGCGGCGTGCAATAAAGGTAATAGTTTTTACTCCCGCGCATTAGCAGCTCTCCTCGACCGACCGACGGCGATTACACGCAGCAGCCCGACTCCACACAGCAGCCCGATTCCAGTCTAGCTCCACGGCGCATGCAGCAACAGCAGCATCCTCCGGACCTCCACGACGCATGCAGCACGCAGCAACAGCAGCAGTAGCAGCTGCCTCGCTCCACGGACCCCGACTCCACGGCGCACGCAGCAGCAACCTTGAGGCTCTGGCTTGCTCCTGACTCCTGACCCCGACTCCACAGTCATTGTGACTCGTGAGTCTGTGACAGTGACAGACTACAATGGACACTAGCTCCAGCCTCCTAGGACCCGACCCCGACTCCAATCTCGTAGGTTGCACAGGTAAGTTTTAATTTTCTTTTTTTTTTTTGTATTTTAAAAATTCATGTATTTTTTACTCTATTTTTTACTTTTTTGTAGTTTTAAATTTTAACTTTGTTTTTATTTTTTAATTTTTGTATTTTAAAATTTTACAGACTTTAATTTTTGACTATATTTTTTTTTATTTTTTGTAATGTTTTAAACTTAGGAGTTAGACCTGTATTTTTTTATTTTTTGTAGTTTTAGTTTTGTTTTATTTTTATTTTCTGTATTTTAAAATTTTACAGTCACTGTATTTTTTGACTGTATTTTTTTTTATTTTTTGTAATTTTTTAAACTTAGACTGTTAGAAACTTTTAAAATCTAATTGATTGAATTTTTTTAAATTTTGTTGTAACTTGTATTTAGTTTTAGATTAGATTAGAAATTTTTATGGGGTAAAATCTAATCTGATTGAAATTTTTTTAATTTTGTTGTATTTAGTTTTAAAATCTATCAGAATATAGTTTTAAAATCTAATTACAATTTACTGTACATAAAAATTTACAATTGCAGACAGCAGAACCTTCATTCAGTCATCANCCTCAATGACAAGTCATAATCTGCATAATGATGAATTAGGTCGCTGACCCTTCCTTTATAGTTTTCCAAAACCCTAAATCATGTTGAAACCCTAATTCGTTGTTGACTTCCAAAACCCTAAATCATGTTGAAACCTTAGTCACCGGGTTCACCGTATTTTATGGTTAAAAATCGAAAATCGGCAAATTTAATCGGACCCCGAATTTAATCGTTCGAGTTCGCCGAACTTAATAACGATTTTATTCGCGATTTTATTCGTTTTTTTGAGTTCACTTTCGTTAGGGTTCGGGTTCATGTTCGTTTTTGGAACTTTTTGTTGCAAAAACCCCCGTGGCGTGCAATAAAGGTAAGTATTGTTTTTACTCCCGCGCACGCAATAGCAGCTCTCCCCGACCGGCGATTACACGCAACAGCCCAACTCCACGGCGCAACCCAACTCCAGTCTAGCTCCACAGCGCACGCAGCAACAGCATCCTCCACGCAGTACGCAGCAGCCTCCAGGCTCCACAGACCCCGACTCCACGACGCACGCAACAGCAGCCTTGAGGCTTGCCCCCGACTCCATAGTCACACTGTGAGTCTGTGATAGTGACACTAGCTCCAAGCTCCAGCCTCCTGGGACCCGACCCCGACTCCAATCCTGTAGGCTGCGCCGCTGCGGGTAAGTTTTAATTTTGTTTTTTTGTTTTTTTTGTATTTTAAAAATTCCTGTATTCTTTTTCATGTATTTTTTTACTATATTTTTTATTTTTTTGTAGTTTTAAATTTTAATTTTGTTTTTATTTTTTATTTTTTGTATTTTAAAATTTTACAGACTTTATTTTTTGACTGTATTTTTTTTTATTTTTTGTAATGTTTTAAACTTAGAAGTTAGACCTAGATTTTTTTATTTTTTGTAGTTTTAATTTTGTTTTATTTTTATTTTCTGTATTTTAAAATTTTACAGTCACTGTATTTTTTGACTATATTTTTTGTAATTTTTTGTACTTCTTTAAACTTAGACTGTTAGAAACTTTTAAAATCTAATTGATTGAAATTTTTTAAATTTTGTTGTAGCTTGTATTTAGTTTTAGATTAGATTAGAAATTTTTATGGGGTTAAAATCTAATCTGATTGAAATTTTTTTAATTTTGTTGTATTTAGTTTTAAAATCTATCAGAATATAGTTTTAAAATCTAATTACAATTTACTGTACATAAAAATTTACAATTGCAGACAGCAGAACCTTCATTCAGTCATCAATGGCACCTCCAAAATCTATAGCAAAGGCATGGAAACATGTCAAGAAAGAAGGAAATAGTTTTATCTGCCAGTTATGTGGACATAACTTCAATGGCTCTTTAACAAGGGCACTGGACCACCTCCTTGGAATCAGTAATGGTAATGGAGGTGGTATGGAAGCATGCACAAAGATATCTAATGAGCAGAAAGATGCAATGCAAAAAGACTACAATAAATCAAATGTAGAAAAGGGAAAAATGGATATGAAGAGGCAGCAGATTGAAAGGGAGATTGCCATGTCTTCCTCAAACACCATTCATTCTTCATCAAACATGGGTGGCTCAAGTTCTGCCCCGACAAAAGCAGGTGGAACCAAAACATTAAA
>SNQJ01S0056517.1:23276-41664 GCA_010110895.2 Picea sitchensis | reverse complement strand
AGTCAAGGTAATATTTTATTAATTGAAGTTTATGTTGATGATATTATTTTTGTTAGTGATGATGACAGGTTAAGCCAGAAATTTGCAAAGGATATGCAGAATGAATTTGAAATGTGATTACTTGGAGAACTATCCTTCTTTCTGGGACTCCAAATACGTCAAAGCAACCAAGGAATTTTTATTTCTCAAACCAAGTATATCAAAGAAATGTTAAAGAGGTTCGGAATGGAATATTGAAAACTAGTTATGATGCAGGAGCATCGTCAGTGAGCACGCGTGGCAGGACAACTCAACGCCTGGGAATCATTTCAGAATCTTAAAACGCTGGCAGTTACTGTGAATCTTTTGGAGTTGATTGAAAAATGGAAGAATATCAAATGCTTGGAAGCTGAATGATCACGAGTGATATGGGAGTTTCACTCCTAGTCTTGAATGTAACTAAACTTAGGTAGCATTTAGGCTTTCATTTTTTGAGTAGACGAGTAGTCGGAGGGAATCCTAAGGACCCTCTGAGATAAATAGAGTTTTTGTACACCCAAATGAGGTTGCTACGAGTTAGTAGGAAATTTCAGAGTTTTTAGTTGTTGTTTGATTATAGTTGTAGCCATTTAATTTGGAATGAATATAACAGAGGAAAATTGATCCAAATGCATGATGTTGTGATTGTTTTACAATTACCTGTTATTGTTTCTTTCGTGAATGAATGAATCTCATTATGAGTATATGAAGTTTTGAAATGTTTTCATAAGTTAAATTGTTTTCTCTTCGTTGAGCCTGTGCAAGGTGTGCACACAGTCCGCAAGGAGTGTGTCCATAGAGCCTGTTTTGAATCATAAGCTCAGAAGAGATAGCGTAGAGTTTCCTTTGCAAGGAGTGAAAAATGACTATTGCAAGGTGTGCACAGTCATCTGCAAGAACTCAAAATCTTGCGTAAGAATTTGCTGCAAGGAGTGCACAGACCCAAAATTCAGCTAAGTGTTGAAGTGGCTCTTTAAGAAGTCAAAGGATAAGAAGGCGAGAAAGCTCAGAAGAGATAACGCTTTCTAGAAGTGCAGATGAGGTCCAAGAGATAGACTCATAGGAGGAACAAAGGTCGAGATCTTTGGATACTTAGAAAATTATCTAAGTTGGAGGAAGTTGGAAGCTCAGGAGGGAGAGAGACAGTGGTCGTTGGATCACCGATTCAAAGGACCAAAAACCATCCAATCAAATCAAGGTGCATGAGCCTTAGCACTTGCACATGCAGGAGAACAAACCTGCCAAAGTCCCGAAGTGACTGGGAACCATCCATCATCAAGAGAGATAGGTAGCGCGAGATCCACAACTCCAAAAGTTTGTGGACGAGGAGGAGGTGAAATATCCAAAGTAGATCCTGACCGTCGATCACCAAGAGTACGTGTCAGCTGATCTGAGACTCCGAAGAAATCTCACTTCAAGAATTTCCAGTTGAGAAATGAAATTCCCAAAGCCTGGAGAGCTGGAGAGCCAGAGAAATTTTCCACCGTCAGATCTAGAGGGATACGTGGTGATAGATTGTGAACTCCAGAGAAATCACTTCGAGAGCTTCTAGTTAAGAATTGAAACTCCCAAATCCCAGAGAGTCGAATTCCCAAAGTGAACGAGGGTCATGTATTTGAGGCAGACGCGTGGCATCGGATCCAGAAATCCAGGTATGAAACACCCCGGAGGAAAGCAGAGAGGGAAAGCATCTAAGCCCCAAAGTGAATCTCGATCGTTGATCGAGAAGGGTTCCAAGGGTCGTCGATCTAGTCTTGGTATAAAGTGATGAAGTCCTGAAGTAAACTAGAGTTGTTGATTTGAGGAGGACACATGACAGGAATCTGTGGATTCCGAATAAAAGTGTTCTAGCAGAGCGTGAAGGTTGAGAATTTAAATCGCTGA
Organism: Picea sitchensis; assembly: GCA_010110895.2. Classification (NCBI taxonomy): domain Eukaryota; kingdom Viridiplantae; phylum Streptophyta; class Pinopsida; order Pinales; family Pinaceae; genus Picea; species Picea sitchensis. The sequence goes on along the minus strand of SNQJ01S0056517.1, from coordinate 39,762 downwards.
AGACTAGAGTGGCGAAGCAGATAGCAACCATTAATTTGAAAAGGCCACGCATTAACAGATCATGAAGGTATACGAGGACGTGATCCAGAGAGAAGGAGACATATCTCAATCGTTGATCAAGAGGTATGACCGAGATCATGAGATCCATGGTCAAGTTTGATTGCGGGGCCAAAAGGTGATCGAGCTTTAATTTTCTTAGAGCAGGCTGCAATTGAAACCACGATTTTGGAAAAAGGACACGTGGTGGCTTGAGGTGAATTGCAGGGAGAAAAGTATTTTAATCCCAAACCACTCTTGGGCACGTCCACAATCGTACGTTAACGCAAGGACATAGCCTGAGGTCATATGCGGGAAGGGACTAATGAGAGAGGAGCTTACGCCTGAAAGCTATGAGTTCAAAAACGTGAAGAAAGAGGTTGTGGGTACCATAGAACCTGCACCAGAGGACAAAGAAGGACCTGTGTTAATTTGTAAGGGATACCATTTAGGTCTTAGAGAGCCAATTCGGCTTGGAATTGAAGATCCTTGACCGAGAGGTCATGCAACCCTTAGGGAAGAAGGGGGTCTGCATCAAGTGGTATCAGAGCTGAATTTTTTTTCTTACAGACATCAGGCAAAGGAGAGTAGAAACAAAAGAACTCAAATTTGTACTCTGTGTGTGAGAGACAGTCAGCACAATGCCACCGAGGAGGTGAGTGGAGCCACCTTTAGCCAATCGCGTTGTAGAAAGAGAAATGTGAGAGCTTCATGCAAGATTAGAGGTGATGGAGGCAACACAGAGGAGAGCACTTGATGCTGGAGACATTAGCGATGCAGAGAGTGAAGAGGTAGAAGTCGTAGAAGCTGGAGGGGAAATATTGTCGAAGAACGCTTGTTGAGAGTAGTTGTTAGATTGGGAGCTAGAGCCAAGATAGAGGTCCCAATGTATGAAGAAAATTTGGATGTTGAAGAGCTATTGGATTGGATAAGATCCATGGACAAATATTTCGACTATGAAGATGACGATGATGATAAAAGGGTGAGTCATGCTATCACCAGGCTAAAAGGACATGTCGCACTGTGGTGAGATGAACTGCAGGCTGAGAGGAGAAGCAAAGGTAAACATAAGATAAATAATTGGGATAGAATGGTAGCCAAGTTGAAGGCTAAATTCATGCCCAAAGATTATAAGATCAATCTATTCAGAAAGTTGCAGAACCTGAGACATAAGGGTATGATAGTTAAAGAGTACACAAAGGAGTTCTACAATCTGAACATCAGAACTGGACAAAGAGAGAAAGATGAATAAAAAGTTTCCAGGTATATAAATGGCATGAGGTATGAAATCCAGGATGAGATCAATGTGATGTCAGTAAGGACAGTGGAGGATGCTTATCAGTTTGCACTGAAGGTAGAGGAGAAGTTGGTTAGAAAACAAAGCCAGCAAAGAAAAGGTAGAAGCCTAGCCCCAAACAAAGGCAAGGGAGTTGCCCATGACAAGGCACATAAAACCAAGGATGAGACTGAGAAGCCACACGGTCACTTAGAAAGAGGAGGTGGTTTTCGAGGAAGATAGGGTGGTGGAAGAAGTTCTTCTAGAGGAAGATGAAGAAGCAGAGGAGGATAAGTAAGGTGCTATTCCTGTGGAAAGACATGACACATGTATTGGGAATGTCCCAAGAAAAATAAATAAGGAGGGGAAGCTCACATTTTAGAATCACAAAGAAGGAATGTTGAAGAAGAAGGAGCAGAGGATGGAACATCCCTGACGTTGAGAAAGATTCTCTTAAAACCAAAGGCAGAAGTTGAAAAGCCAGTACAGAGGAACAATCTCTTCAAGAAAGCTTGCAAGACTAAAGACAGAGTATGCAAGGTGATAATTGACAGTGAGAGCACTAATAACTTAGTATCCATAGAGATGGTGGAGAAATTGGAACTGGAGAAAACTGCACACCCAAAGCCATACAAAGTATCATGGTTACAGAAAGGACACTAGGTAATGGTTACTAAACAATGCCTTGTTGAATTTAAGATAGGAGGGTATAGAGATGAAATCCTATGTGATGTAATTCCCATGGATGTATGTCATATCTTGTTGGGAAGACAATGACAGTTTGACAGGAATTTTAGTCATGATGGGAGGAAGAATACATACACCTTGGAGAAGAATGGTAGGACATACATGTTTCTTCCAATGGAAGAGAAGAAAGTGAAAGAGGAAGCCAGCACAAGCATACTTCTCATGAGCGGGAAGGAAATATTAAAAGAAGTTAAGAAAGAAAAAGAGATGCAGTTTGTTGTGGTGAGGAAACCCAGAGTCATCCTTACAAATACTTCGATGGATGAATTTCCTGAAGAAGTTCAGGAATTGTTGGATAATTTTGCTGACATAGTGGTGGATGAGCTGCCAAACTCATTGGCACCCATCAAAAGTATCATCCATCATATTGATTTGATACCAGGAGCAATTATGCCAAACAAAGCAGCATACAGACTTACACCTTGAGAGAATGAGGAGGTAAAGAACCAAGTCCATGAATTATTAGACAAGGGTTCGGTCAGGGAGAGATTGAGTCCATGTGCAGTACTAACTATGTTGATCCCAAAGAAGGATGGAGTATGGAGAATGTGTACAGACTCAAGATCCATTAACAATATCACCATTAGGTATAGATTCCCTTTCCCAAGAATGGATGACTTAATGGACTGTTTAAGTGGAGAAAATTTCTTTTCTAAGATAGATTTGAAAAGTGGATATCATCAGAGAAGAATGAGAGAAGGTGATGAGTGGAAGAAAACCTTTAAGACAATTGAAGGTTTGTATGAGTGGCTTGTTATGCCATTTGGTTTAAAAAATTCCCTGAGTACTTTTATGAGGTTGATGAATGAAATACTGAAATATTTCATTGGCAAGTTCATGGTTGTATATCTGGATGATATACTAGTCTTTAGTAGGACTAAAGAGGAGCATTTCAGACACTTGACACTAGTGATGAGGAGACTACAACAATAGAAGTTGTTGATAAACTTGAAGAAGTCCTCTTTTATGAAGACAGAGTTCATTTACTTGGGTTTTGTGATCTCTTCAAATGAGTTGAAGATGGATCCAAAGAAGGTGAAAGCAATCAAAGAATGGCCATCACCAAGGAGTATGTTTGAGGAAAGAATCTTCCATGGATTAGCAAGTTTATATAGGAAGTTCATAAGAGATTTCAGTGGAATTTGTGCACCAATGATGGACACAATGAAGAAGAAGCACAAGTATTTTAAATGGATAGAGGAGGCCGAGAGGAGCTTCAATATACTAAAGGAGAAAATAACAGAATGACCAATTCTAGTCTTACCAAATTTTGGAAAGACATTTCAGGTGAGATGTGACACAAGTGGAGTTGCAATTGGAGCAGTTTTGAACCAGGATAACAGATTCGTTGCCTATTTCAGTGAGAATTTGAATGAGACTGTTGGGCCCTTCATTTTTGAGAAAGAATTGCGCAAGTTTTGACCAAGCACGAGTTGCGCAAACTCCATCAGAGGCTGAGAGAAAGAAGCAATAGAAAGCAGTTGCAGAAGTCAGTGACACCAACGAAGCAACAAATGGTTGCAACAGAACAAGAAAGCATGCAAACCAAGAAGGAAGACACAACCCGACTATATACAGGACCAAACACAACTGTAAAAGGGTTGTTGTTGTTAGTTTTGTTGTTATTATTGTTGTTGTATTTACTGTTACTGTTCACCTATCATTGGTTTGTCACTCTGTAATTGATTCATTAGCTTTGAGTTAAACAGCTGGGCTGAGCCGATTCAGGTTGGTTAGAGTCAGCCAGGTTTTGGGATTAGTTTTTAATTGTTGTAAGTTGAGAGGAGACAAGTCTGAGTCTATAATGAGTTGGAACTCCCAATTAGAGAATTAGAGCTCTATGGCATGAGCCCAGACACAGGAGTCTGTACTAAGTCCTAATAAGTAATGCCGAGTTTGTAATCAAAGAAAGATCCTCGAGATAATATGAAGCAGGACCAAATTTAAAAATATGTTGTGTCTTTGTATGTTTAGTTATGCATTGTAGTGTTTCTTTATGGCTTATGAGTTCTGTTTGATAGTTCAATGGTTAATTACTTTCCCACTACATAAGTAGGTTGGATTCTTTCTTATATATATTCCAGATCTATTAATGTCTCTTGCAAAAGAACAGGGATGAGTCTTGAATTCTTTATGGATCCTCTTTAGTATTCTCCCTACCCTTCCCTATCTATCTGTCTCAGCAGTGCTTCGGGTGAGATTTATTCTCTTCGAAGGAAATGAAAATGCCAGTGCTCTAGACTACATGATACCTTTTGTGGGTAACCTGAGAAGGACCCTGGTCTGGTCAAATTCACGCCAACAAAATGGTTCCGTTGTCGGGACCCGTGTTAAAAGGGAACCCATAGGGAGAATGATGCCACCGATCCATAGATATGGCATTGATCAATGGTGGGAAAGGATATGTGACACCTTCATATGGAAAGAAGCAGAATTAAGGAGAAAAATCATTGGAAAAAACTCGCAAAGTGATATTTTACTCAGGAAGATCGAGCGACCAATATGAGATTTTCTAGGTTAAATTCCTGGAAGAATATTTTCACTTGATAAAGAGGCTCCAAGAAGCTCCAGATTTCCAGGGACAGGCCAAGAAGATCTGTGTGTGGGATACCGATAAGTTAGTAGCATTCCAGAGGCTGGATTTCCCAGTCACACGAGATGTGGATTTCTAGGTGAGCACCACACTGGACGAATACATAATCGAGTTCGTAGCTGAGAATCACCAGTCTTTCTTGTGGGAAGAGGAAATTTTCAAGAAAGGCACAAGGGGAAGACTGTTGAGAGAAATCCCCCTGTGGATTAAGGCTTTCTTGATGGAGTAAGGGATGTTGATTATGTCCCCGATCGAGATGACAGCGTAAATACCCTCGCTTAGGGTAGGGTGAGATGAGGTAAGAGTCATGGCATGAGAGAGGGGAAGGGTTCTTTTAAAAATGGGGGGGAAACAACAAGAAATGGACTCGAGATGAATGAGATTTGAAGAGAGCCACCATAGTTGAGAAGTGGTGGCGCAACAAAATCAAGAAAGCTGCAAGATAGTCTAAAAAGTTGAGGAAAGAAGGCGGATCGAGAGAAGTAGAGGAAAGACAGATGGAAGAGATACAGAAGATGAGAAGACAGGAACGATTGGTCAGTAAAAGATTAAATGAGAGATAAGAGAGGAGAGAAAGAAGCTCCTTGAAAGTAGGATGAGAAGGAGAAAGTACAGAGGTAAGGGAGGAGGAAGCTGACATGAATATTGAAGTAGAAAGAGAAGGTTCAGCCCCAATAATAGGAGAGATCGGGAATCTGACTGAAGAGATCGTCCCTATGGAAGCTAACGAGACCCCCCAAATCAAATAAAACTGCCTCGAATCTAATGGCACTAGCCTCGAATCACCCATACCCCAAGTGTCCTCTATACAAGCAATAAGTCCGATACTACCTTCTCATCAGGAAGTCTCCCAAACTTCTGTTCACAACTTCGGTCTGTCCATCCGTCCGAGGATGATAAGAGGAACTGAACGACAAGTTTTTTCCCAGCTTTTTCCATAAGGTTCTCCAGAAGTGTCCCATGAACTTGGTGTCTCGATCTGAAACTATGCTCCTTGGTAAGCCGTGAAGTCGAATGACCTCTTTGAAAAATAGATTCGCAATGTGAGTTGCGTCATTGGTTTTTTGACATGGTATGAAGTGTGCCATCTTAGAAAATCTATCCACTACCAAAAAGAAAGAGTCAAACCCTCTTTGTGTTCTCGGCAGCCCTAATATGAAGTCCATGCTGACTGCATCCCACGGCCTGTCAGGTATGGGTAACAGTTGATAAAAGCCTGCATTCTGTCTCTTCCCTTTTGAATGCTAACAAATTCTGCATCTGTCCACAAATATTTTGATGTCTACTCTCATTCCTGGCCAATAATATGACCCATTTAACTTTGAGAACGTCTTGTCATGACCGAAATATCCAGCCAATCCTCCACTATGTTTCTCCTTCAGCAAATTCTCCCTCATGGAGCATTTTGGAATACAAAGTTGATTACCCTTAAACAATAATCATTCCTAGGTCATGTATTCTGTCCATTGACCTCTGTCCCTGAGAATTGGATTCTCAGCTGCTTCATATGCCTCCTTAAAATCTGGATCATCTCTGTACATGTCCCTAAGATCATCAAAACCTAGTGTTTTGACTCTGAACTCCTGCAATAGCAAACATTTCCTGCTCAAAGCATCAACAACTTTGTTAGCAGTTCCATAAATATGCTTAATTACAAAAGTAAAGTTATGCATGTATTCAACCCATTTAACATGTCTTTGATTCAACTTCTCCTATTGAGTCAAAAATTGCAAAGCATGATTGTCACTGTATAAGACAAACTCCTTCGGGATTAAGTAATGCCTCCATTTCTTCAATGCCTGGATAATAGCATAGAANTATTCAACCCATTTAACATGTCTTTGATTCAACTTCTCCTATTGAGTCAAAAATTGCAAAGCATGATTGTCACTGTATAAGACAAACTCCTTCGGGATTAAGTAATGCCTCCATTTCTTCAATGCCTGGATAATAGCATAGAAATCCTTGTCATATGTGGAGTATTTCACTTTCGCTTCATTCATCTTCTCGCTGAAGTATGCTATCTGTCTGTCTTCTTGGCTCAGGACTGCCCCTATTTCAAATCCACTTGCATCACATTTTACTTGAAATGTCTTTGTAAAATCAGGCAACACCAAAATTGGTTGTTCCGTGATTTTCCTTTTCAACAAATTGAAGCTTTTCTCAGCCTCTTATGTCCAGTGAAAAGACTTGTGTCTCTTCTTCACTGTGTCCATCATCGGTGCACTAATTCCATTGAAATTCTTGATGAACTTCCGGTAGAAACTAGCCAATCCATGAAAACTTCTCACCTCAAATATACTCTTTGGTGATGGCCAATTCTTAATTACCTCCACCTTATCTGGATCCATCCTCAACTTATCTGTAGAAATAACAAAACCCAAATAAATGAGATCTGTCTTCATGAATGAGGATTTCTTCATGTTTATCAGCATCTTCTCTTGCTGTATCCTCTTCATCACTGTAGCCAAATGTTCCAGATGCTCTGCCTCTGTTTTACTGAAAATCAATATGTTATTAAGATACACAATGACAAATTTTCCAATGAACTCCTTCAGGACTTCGTTCATCAACCTCATGAAAGTACTCGGCGCATTTGTTAAACCAAAAGGCATAACAAGTCATTCATACAACTCTTTGTTAGTCTTGAAGGTTGTCTTCCATTCATCACCTTCTCTCATACGAATCTAATGATATCCACTTTTCAAATCATTTTTTGAAAAAAAATTGGCTCCACTCAAGCAATCCATCAGATCATCCATTATTGGCAATGGGAATCTATACCTAATGGTTATGTTGTTGATTTCCCTTGAGTCAGTACACATCCTCCAACCTCCATCTTTCTTCGGACTGAGCATTGTCGGAACAACACATGGACTCAAGATTTCTCTAACCAACCCCTTGTCCATTAAATCCTGGACCTGTCTTTTGACTTCTTCATTCCCTTGCGGAATCAATCTGTATGCTGCCTTATTTGGTAAACTAGCTCCAGGTATGAGATCAATATGATGACTCACACTTCTGATCGGTGGCAACGAACGAGGTAGTTCATCCACTACTATGTCAGCAAACTCTTCCAATAGTTTCTGAACCTCTTCCGGTAAATCATCTACCCTTGTACTGTTTAAAACAATCTTTGGCTTCCTGACCACAATGAATTGTGGTTCCTCCTTCTTCTTAGCCTTTGTAAGAAGTTCCTTTCCACTCATGAGAAGTACAATGTTGCTTACTTCAAGTTTCACCTCTTTATCTTTGATTGGCAACAACATGTGATTTCTCCCATTCTTCTCTAGGGTGTATGTGTTCATTCTCCCATCATGAATCACATTCCTATCATATTGTCATGGTCTACCCAGCAATAGATGACAAACATCTATAGGAATAACATCACAGAGTATTTCATCTTTATACCCTCCTATCTTAAATTCAACTAAACATTGCTTAGTGACATTTACCTGATGTCCTTTTTGCAACCATGAAACTCTGTATGGGCTTGGATGATCAATCATCTCTAGCTCCATCTTTTCTACCATCTCTGTAGAAACGAGATTATCTGTGCTACCACTGTCCACAATGACTTCCATACCCTATCCTTGGTTTTGCAAGCAGTCTGGAAAAGACTGTTCCTTTGCACTGGATTCTCCACCTCCTTCTCTAGCGTTAAGAGAAACTTTTACATCATCAGCGATCTTCCGCCTTCAACATCTTCTGCCTCAACATTCCGCCTCTGTGCTTCGGAAATGTGAGCTTCACCACCTTCTTTCTTTTTGTTTGGACACTCATAAGACTTGTGTCCATTCTTTCCACATGTGAAGCATTTCACTACTCCACCTCTTCCTCTTCCTCTACCTCTGGTACAAGAGAAAATGTTTGCATCAGCATAATGACCTTTCTGTTCGGTATGATGCCCTCTCTGTGAACTTCCACCTCTCTCAGTTTGAGTCTGAGGTTTCTTCCAGTTCTCCTTGGTTTTCTAATTTCTATCCTCGGCAATTGATTTGCCTCTGGGCTGACTTCTGCCTTGGCCTCTTTGACCTTGTTTTTGGCTCAGCTTCTTTTCCTCCTTTAGAGCCATTTGATAAGCATCTTCTACCGTTCGGATGGTCATCATGCTCATCTCATCCTGAATTTCGTATCTCATGCCATTCATGTATCTGGCAACTTTCTCATCATCACTTTCACAATGACTTGCCCTGATGTTAAGCCTGTAGAATTCTTCAGTGTACTCCTTTACTGTCATCAAATTTTGTCTCAAATTTTGCATTCTTCGAAATAGAGTAATCTGGTAATCCCTGGGGATAAATTTTGCCTTCATCTTTACGGTCATCCTATCCCAACTTTTGATTTTATGCTTGCCCTTGCAGCTTCTGTCAGCTTGTAGCTCATCCCACCACAATGATGCATGTCCTTTCAATCTTGTGACAACATGTTTGACCTTTTTTTCCTCCTCGACATCTTCATAGTCAAAATATGTGTCCAGAGCTCTAATCCAGCCTAGAAGCTCTTCAACATCTAGGTTTCCCTTGTATACTGGAATATCCATTTTTGCCTTAGCACCCATTCTTGCAACAGCCCCAATCAGGTGTTCATTTGCTGCATCTTCTACTGTGACCTTTTCTCCTTCATGTTCGACCTCATTTTCACTTTTGGAATCACTAAGATCCCCAACACCGACTGTGTGCCTCTATTCTATCTCCATGTCCTCAAGTCTGGCACGTAGGTCACGCATCTCTCTTTCTATGGCTGGATCAGGCATCTGCCTACCCCTTCTTCTCGGCATTTCCCTATCCTCTGGTGGATCGGGTGTTTGTCTGTCTCTTCTTCTTGACGGCATGGTGAATCTTCCTTTTCCCTGCTACAGAAAGCAAAGAAACCTTTCTGTGCTCTGATACCAAATGGTGCAGACCTATCGGCCCTCAGGACCAATATCCTCTCATAGGATCATTCTATATGCCTTTGAGCCGGATCGACTCTTTTGATTCCCACTGGAATCTGCAAAATTATCGATCCACAGGTCCTTCTCGGCAATTCGCAATCTCACGAGTTTGCGAGTTGAGACTCTGACTCTTCCTCCTCCAAATCCGTGATACCCGAGATCGCAAAATGATTATGGCTCCTTCTCCATCAACACCTTTCCCGCATGACCACTAGCTAGGCCAAGCACTAGCGCCTTTCACCTCTCACGCCTTCGCGAGTTCAAAGGTTCAACCTTTGGCACCTTCTTTCCCAAACCCCCAAGAGGTGAGATTTGACTTTTCTACTTTCATTCTCGCTACTCACGACTTTGCAAGTCGAAGGCTTGAGCTTTCGTTCCCTTATCTCTCGATTTCCCGAGACATGAGAGGTCAACGGGGTGTTGACTTCTCCAAAAGTGTGATGTCTGTCCAGCTGATTATTTCATGGGCCCACTGTGTGGTTCTGCCATGTATCTCTTAGGTGCAACCTCGACACTTCACGGCTTCACTTCTCGCAACTTCGAGCACCCAAATTTTGGGCTCTCACCTGACGAACCTTCGAGTTCGCGAGATCCTCTGATCTATGCCACCTGTCCTCCTCTGATGGATGGCTTAGATTACTTCACGACTTCACTTCTCACAACTTGGAGTGCTCAATCCTTGGGCCCTCACCCTGCAAACCTCCAAGACGCGAGATCTCTTGATCTCCGCCACCTGTCCTCCTCCGATGGATGGCTGCGATTCTCTCGCAATTTGACCACTCGTGAAGTTGAAAAAACTTCTCTTTCAGACCTTCGATATTCGAGTCCCCGATACAAGTGATCTCGTGACAAGTGTCCTCCTTCTAGAAAACGACTCATATTCCTTCGCTATTTCGGGACTTTGCCTTTCGCGATTTCGTGAGTCTCACTACACAAGTTTCAACTCTTCACCTCCCGAAACCCCGAGATGCGAAATATGTGGGTGATCCAAAGGCCCTGGTTGGTTCGGATCCTACGGTCTGATTCTTTCGAGATATCACTCGCCGAATGTTGTCATAACTCCCCTGCTCCTCTGCGAGATCTGACGGCTTCTGGGACTTCGTGAATCCTCCATGGAGGATTCCGACCATCAATTTCCTCCTTGACAATTCGCATGAAATGAACAAAGTACTCTTTCGAAAAACTTGTCTTCCCACGAAACGATATCGCTGCGCCTTCTCCCAATACTTCAAGGCACTAAACTTCCTGAGATTTTCTTTGACAACTCAAGTCTTCAAGAAGACTCCTGCATGCACTCCTTGCGGAAAATCTTCAATACTTCCCAGTATTGAATTCTCCAACTCTGTGCACTCTTTGCGACAACAGTATTTCCACCACTTTGCTCAGTTAGCAAACACTGAGACTTCACTCGGTCTGCGCACTCCTTGCACGGCTCCTGTGCTTAAATTACACTTCTGCGAGAATGAGAACCATGTTATCTCTCCTGAGCTTGCAGAGATGAACTCTGACCTCCGTCAACGCACACCTTGCGGACGATTCACTGCACACCTTGTAGGAAAAATCTTGCTCAGGCAGAGAAACAATTGAAACTCATTCTCTATTCTCTCTCAGATTTCAAACACAAAGCATGAAATCATATACACAGCATATAAAGCAAATGTATAACAGAAAGTAAACATCTATGAGCATAACATTCACAATGCATACACAGAGAACAAATACGACCCCATGAATTTGAATCGAAGCTCTTTCTATTAATTCAAATCTTTATACATGGGTGTTTTCAACTACATCTCTCTACTCTCTTCTCTATGCTCCCTGCTCATAATGCTGCTAATCTTGCTAATGTTACAATGATACAAGTGAGGGTGTCTATATCCATTTTCCCTTCGGCTCCTAAAACTGTCTAATCTGAGAATTCAAAGCTACCTACTAATATTAACTAACATAAATGCCTTCTTAGTCCTTCAGACAAGAGCAGGATGCTCAAGGTCTGATTACAATCTACCAGTACACCCTTTCTTAATTATCTCATTTAAGTTTGGCGCATCCGACGTTAAAACATTTCAAATATTTTTATCATGTGCCAAAATGCATTTGTGTTTGCCTCCCACGCTCGCTTGATCCTGGCGATGCTCCTGCATCAGCCGGGAAGGAGGAGAGAGCACGAGGCCTTGCTTTAGCGACACTGGAGTGAGCCTCTCTCCCCTAGGGTTATGATTTTGGAGCCCTGCTTTAGCAACACTTCAAAACTTATCCCTCTAGTCATTTAAAATCTCATCTCCTTCAACTTTTGCGTTCTTCACCTATGAATCCATTAACCCTAAGGCACTGATCTAAGACCTCCAGTGTTGAAGTAGAATTGGATTCAAACACTCTCAAACCTCTTGAAATTTAAACCCTAACTACGCTAACCCTAGCGTAGACTAACTTACTAACCCTAAGTTGTTGATGTCATCATTGAATATTTCATCTTTATTGCAGGAACGTTTTGACTTTTGAGTAATTGAATGGTAGTTGGAGGCATTAATTGAGTTAAGAAGTTATTTTTTATATTGAAAGCCGTATCATTCAAGTATTTATTGATGAAGTGATATTAATTCCATTGCTATTTTGTAAACATTGACTTACTAATCCACATTGATATTAATTCCATTGCTATTTTATAGACCTTACTAAGCCACATTGCCAAATGTATGAAGATGTCCTTCAAAACCTCATGGTAGCCTTAGACGACAAAGGATTCACCACTGAGATTGTAGAAGATCTCAGGAAGGCATATCATGATCAATACCAAGAATCCTCTAATATAAAAGACGAAGTTTATGAATATCATTATCAACCCCATGAAGAGGAGAAAGACCTCTCCCATAATCCAATAGAATGCAGTGAAGATGTAACTAGAAAGGCAGATTATGAGGATGAAGCACTAGTAACCACTCCTCCATATGACAAAGCTCTCCAAGATCCTATTCCATCTACAAAAAATGAAGAGAATGAGGTAAGCTATTTTCCTCTCGAAAATTTTGATGATACCTTATTCTATGACTCAAACAATGAAGAAAAAATGGATCCCTCGGACAAACTAGAACATGATAAATCTCCTACATAGGAAGAAGCGAGCAAGGTGAGTTACTTCCCTTTCCAAATTTTTAATGATTCTCTATCTTATGACGTGGAAAGTGAAGAAGTTTCAGATGTTTTAAACCCTTCATGTTATGATGAAGATAATGACTTTGTTAAAAATTTTGATGAATTCATACATGTCGAGAAACGTAGATGGGATATGATTTTATATGATGTCGATCCCATGTACGACATTGATGGTCCTTTTCAAAAGTTGCCTTTGCATTTATCACATGAAGTTACTAATGATTTTGACATTTGGCAACAAGAATATGACTCTATTAAGAAACCCGAGGATGACTTGATGCTACGCTCTCCAATTAATTTTTTTTCATACCTTGAGGACTTTGATGACTATCCATCTAAGCACTTAGATTTATCCTATGAAGAAAGTTATCAACCAACGTTATGCTTGGATATTGATAAAAATGAGGAAGTTACTTCCCTGAAGCAGGATGCTTGTGATAAGATTTTCCACCCACCTTTGATCACTTTACCTCGCTATGTCACTGAAGGTGTGGTTTGGAAACATGTCCCTTATCCCGAGTATCCTATAAATAAAAACCTCATTCTAGATTTTAGGGGAAAGTTGAGTGCCTCAAGAAGAATCCTATTATCACAGTTTTCCAACCTCCCCTTTAGGAATGGTCAGTCATCCTTTCAATTTTTGTTGATCCCTCCTCGGGCCTCAAGTTGTGAAGATGTACAAGGTATCCAGCATTCATATTCCTCGAGTCAGTCTCCTGAACCTTGTACTTTTCACAATCCATTCCTGAGATCGATTGAGCACTCTCCTAAGAGTAAGGATTGGGATCACTTTTTCCCTCCCACCTGTCTCCATGAGTTAGACTTTGATATTTCCGATGATATGATATATATTCTAACCCATGAAATTTTTGTGCTTGATTTATCACTATTTTGGTTTATGATGAAGCACAAAGGCAGGTATCGAGGAACATTGCTGGATTGGCTTCATTGGTTGTTTGACTACACCCAACATTCCGGCCAATAGGTAAGTACAAGTAAGAAGTTTTCTTTCATCTACTTACTCATTGATTGCTTCATTTTAGTATTTATATCTATGTATGCTAGGGTGGCATTACCGCCCCATTTTTTTTACAGGTGCCCCTATCTAGATTGAGCAGGTCTGCAGGTTATGCCAAAGATGTTGAGGTTCTCATGTGCTCTACAATGAGCACATGTCCCCAAGTTGGAGCCAGATGTTATCCCCAACTTTTAGGGATAACTAGGAGATCATGTCTTGAGGCCCACAGGTCCTAGACATGGAGTACCGAGAGCAGGATTGACCTGAGCATGGCCCTAGAGGGCCCATCCTTTTCTTCTTCCATCACCTTTATCTTGTCAGCAGCAACAACATCCATCACTATCAGCTTGGTCCTATATCATAAGAGGTTCTTGCTCCATGAGGTAATTGGTCCAGGTATCATGGTATGTGTCACTTTTGATCATTGAAACCTTTAAATATGTGCATCTGATTCCTTTTATCTATAACAACTGCTTGGATCTTACATTGTCCCACTTGACCATGATTGGAGGAATTGACAGGGTGCCCTAGCAAGCCTATGCCCATAGGTTTTGGTTTGCCACTGGGGAATTTCTGAAGAGCCATCGTCTGCTCCCATCATAGCACCACTGTTTCATCTTGTCTCCTGCTCATTTAACCCATTCCCCTTGTCCGGGCATTGGGTTGACCTATTTGTAGGATTGCACCTTATCTCGTGGGAAGAAGGGGATAAAGGTCCAGAAGGTAAAAGCAGCAAGTAAAAGACAAAAGCCTAAAATGAAACCTCGAGATGCTTCGCCCACGGATCCCCGAGAAGGCAATAAAAAGCCTCTCAGCAAGAAACGGGAGGGAGCCAGAAAATAACAAACAATGTCTAGTCAGAGGATAGGGGGTCTCATCATGAGCTAGCCTATTAGGTTCATGGGTACCTACAAGTATGACATTGCCACCATATGGTTACCATGCCAGGGCAGTGACCTTCGGTTGCATGGCCAAGGGAAAGGGGGTCTCATCACGAGCTAGCCTTCTCATCTCTGTGAAAGTACTTGTGGGTAACACTGTCATCTCTAGTCACCATGCCAAGACAATGTCCTTTGGTTATCCCTTGAATAAAAAGAAAAACCAAATAAAAGAATAAAGCAAGAAAAAGAATAAAGGCAAAAAATGGGCTTGGAAAAAATGCATCCATGATAGGTACAACTCGCCTTCTACAAAGGCACCCATAGATAACATTATGCATCCTTGACCCTCACTCCACCCACATGTCTGGACTTCCCCTAGCCACATCACCTCACTTACATAGCTTGGATGAAATCTTCCTAGAAACTTTCCTTTTCTTGTGGATACTAGCCCAATAGGATGTCTTGTCTTTTTCTCCAATCTTGTATTGCAGGTTTTTGTAATGTCTTTAAGCTATTGAATGATGTATCAGGGTTTTTATGCATATATTTAATAATATTGATGATGATATGTGATTAAAATTTCTATGATCCTGGTGACTGATGAGCCCATGGAGGGCATAGATTTCGATGTGCAAGACCATGCCCGGTGGAAGGTACCATTTGGACTGGTACACATGGGGAGATGACCATTTCGGACCTCCATGGGGATGAATATCCCACCAGATGGATGTTGAGACCCCTTCAGGGGGTAGAGACAGGATGGATATGCATAAGGGATTTTGCACCGAAGAGGAAGAGGACATTCCATCAGAGGCACTCCGGCAGGACTAGACCTAGGGGGAATGACCCCTTTTCAGTGGAACGCTAGCCTTGGAAGGCTTAGGATGTCCCCATATTCACCATGATGTCATCCAGCTTCATGGAAACTTTTGGAGGCAAACTGGGCAACAGTGGCACGTGTGGCATGTTGGAAAGGCCCTTGGGGGGCTAACGTTTTGCTCCTAGATGTCTCATTTGCCCTAGAAGGGGCTTTTTCCTCCCTTGAAGGGGATTTTACTCTCTTTGCAGCTCAATTAGGGTTTTAATTTGACAATTTAATGTAAAAACAGTATTATTTTGACATTATGGCCTTGTCGGCCTTTTTATGACCTAAAAAGTAAAATTAGGTCATTGATACACTATATATTGAGGGTTTTGACTCTCATTTTATCATCATCTTTCACTCACCACTTGGTGAGGTCTGAAATTTGCGCCCCATTTGGGTTATTGGCTGATTTGAGGAAGGTACACTTGTTGAAGGAAGAGATTTTTGACATTCTATGGTGTTTTTATTGAAGGAAGGTGTTACAACTAGGGTTTGCATGATTATTTTCTTCATGATTTGTAAGTATTTTCCTGCAAAACTTCTTGATTGAATGGTTGTAGTTTAAATTATTGCATCTATTTATAAATTTTGTTGAATCAAAACCCTAGGGGAAAAACACACAAGTAGGTCGTTGTCTTATGTCCCCTGATAGAAAAACTTTTAGCCATTAAAGAAGAAGAAGAGAGCCTAGCCGTAGCTACACTCCTTTTTCTTCTTCCCATAAGCTAGCCGTACCTTTTGACTTCAAGAGGAAGTGGACGTCCCAGGCCTAGGTTATCTACACCTAGGGTCGCTTTCTTTTAGGGTTTGATGAAAGAGCCTTGCCTTAGCAACACTCTCCCTCTTTAAACCCTCTTGTCTTGACTTTTCTTTTCATTTGAGTTAGTTGTTTGTCGGGAAGGAGGAGAGAGCACGAGGCCTTGCTTTAGCAACACTGGAGTGAGCCTCTCTCCCCTAGGGTTATGATTTTGGAGCCCTGCT
>SNQJ01S0056516.1:51568-62556 GCA_010110895.2 Picea sitchensis | reverse complement strand
CAGCTTCTCCACTGATTGACAAGGGAGAATTTAGGGACTGCGTTGACGAATCCTGCTGGACCCCTGTCGATCTCATCAGGCGTGAAAAGCCTCTTTTCTGGGTAAATTCGGATTCGTAGATAATACTGAATTAGCAATTTTATCTGTATTATTAATGGGAGTAATGAGATTTTTCATGTTCAGATGTATTATGTCTCGAAGACATTAGCAGAGCAAGCAGCTCTTCAATATGGGTCGGATCATGGGATTGAAGTGGTGACAATAGCGCCATCCCTAGTTGCCGGACCTTCTCTTACAGCTACCCTTCCGGCTAGCATTGAAGAAGCCTTAGGACTGATCACAGGTATACAGTTATATCATAATGTTTTGTAAGATTCTAGACAGAAAACATGTTACATCAGAAATCCCCAACTGCATTTATAACAAGTCTCGCGGCTTCTTAACGTTTGCCATGTGGTCTGCTCCTGTTATATGATTTTCATCCAACTGTCCACAAAACCCTAGTTTTTGGCGATGAAATGGATTCCGATTTTGTAAAGTCATGGATCTGCTCATAGTTTCACCATGATCATGTTTTAGTTCTTAAAACGTTTTGGGTGTGTACAAATCTGAAACCTACTGAATTCCATAAAAACTATAGATTGTTATTAAGTGTGTATACTTATTGATAATGGGCATATTTAATGATCTTTTAACTATAAATTTCAATCGTATGATTATCAATGTGAAAATGCTAAAGCTAGGGTAAATCAATTACCCTCCAGGATGACAGTAAATTATAGCACCTTCAGTATGGTCAGTCAATACAGTGAGTCGATCAAGCACCTTCAGTTGTCACTCCTCCTAGTTCAAAGATACAGTTGTCGCTCCTCCCCTTAGTTCAAGGAGACAGTTAGTGCAGCCCCCCTCCTTCCTTCTTCACAAATTGTTCAGAACTTTTTAACATTTTTAAAAGCTTATGTTAGCCTATTTACCTTTTAACATTTACTTAATATGATTAAGAAATTAGTTTCATCTTACTAGCTTTTGGGCGTTCACAAACTGCGATGCGGCTGTGCTAGTTTTATTAGATTTTAAGAAAAGTTGATTGGTCTGCTTAAACAACGCCCTTGCTTTCTAGGTCTGCTCAGTCTCCTTTTGGCATAATATAATCCAACTTTACTTGCCAACCAAACATTCATGGTCTTACAGTGAGTTGCAAATTCAACAGGAAGTCAAGAATGTTATGAATGGTTAAAGGAGTTCCAGTGGCTCATGGGCTCCATTGCATTAGTCCACACCGACGATTTATGTAATGCCTACATATTCTTGATGGAGCACCCATCTGCAAAAGGTCGATATATATGCTCTGCTCAAGATCTCACTCTTAAGGAGCTGTGGGATTTCTCTCGTAAACGCTATTCACAATTCTGCCCACCAATCGAGTAAGCAATTTTTTTATAAAAAAAAATTTACGTTTTTGTTTTGAAAGCAGCGTCTTAAATTTGAATGGATCATCTGAATTACAGGTATCCAAATGAGGATGATTTTCTGAAGTATTTGAAGAGAATGGGATCATATTGAGACACATTATTGGATACAACAATGGAGGAATGTTTTTCTTGTTCGTATTCTTGTTCTAGGTAGGTCACAGGTGACAACTCTGAGGGAGATGAGGAGTTAGCTCTGAGAAGGATCTACATTGATGATTGCAGGTGGCAGCAGGTTAGATGGTCTTTGGTTTGATACATGGAGAATATTGTACATATGAGAAGTACTTGTGGACTATTGCATTTTGTTGGTGTGGCAGGTTGGGAGTTTTGGTGGATTGGCAGAGAGCCCATATCATAGTGAGTTGTCATGGTATTTCAGTGACTTGTCATAGTGAGTTGTGATGGGTGCAGCTCAGATTCTTTGGCACGAACAAGATAGTTTTGTGTATATCACAGGTTGAAGAGATAGAGTCTTCATTGGGAAGAAGAGTTCCACATTGTCTAGGTATGATGATGTATGAGGTATTTGGCCCGGGAGGATGAGGACACTTGTTGATATTTGTTTCGGTGGTCTACAGTGGAATAAAGTAAGTGTCCAACCACATCTTGGGGTTGTTCTTATGAGAACACGGGATTAGTGGTATCATGTGCAGACACAAAGAGTTTTTTGGTGACTTGGATGATGGACTTGGGTAGAAGTTCATTGGATGGTCATGACTTTGGGAAGCATGATGCTTGCCTTGGAGGATTGCATGGTTCTTATACAGTGGGAGGCGTCATCACATGACTAAGGAGCATGATTTTTTTATGACATTCATAGTGTTTGAATCAGGTATGTATGAGGAGCTTGGTAGGAGGACCAAGAATGTAGTACAGGGATCTGGAGCAATGGCATTCCATATGGAGTCAAGGGGTGTGTTGCGAGTGTAAAATGTGATATGGGTGTTAGGAGTTTTTTCTCGGCCTTAGGGATTGAGGAGTAGGACTATGTAGTGTTGTTCTGAGATGGACAGGTGTTATTAGATGTTGAGTTGGTCATCCCAGGTTTTGGGAACCCTTTTTGCAAGGGATCTGGGCACATGAGATGTTGTCAGGGTTTGAGAGGATATAGATTGATTGTATTTAGGAGGAGACACGATTGGTGTCCATAGAGGATACATATGGTTTGTGTCATGAATATGGTCATTTTTCTTCATAGTGTCTACACCGGAGGGGAAGCGGAAAGGCATCAACAATAGAGGTTAATGAGGTTGTAGTCAGATTCCATAGGGAGATATTATTGGTCTTCGCCATTTCAGGTACAATCTCTAGCATTGAGACTTAGTCGGTGGATAGCAGAGCATATTTCCATATGACAGGGGTTAGAGAGTTGTTCGACACTTTCACAGAGATTGTCTCAAACTTGTGTGTGGAGCCAAGCATGCAATACAAGGATCTGGTACAATATCATTCCAATTGGAGTCATGAGAGGTGTTGAGGGTTTCAAATGTGTTATTGGTTCCACAACTCAGGAGGATTGTTCTCTTAATCTCATAGATTAAGATAAATGGGTACCACGTATTATTTTTAGTTAGACAGGTGTTTTTTGTGCCCAAAGGATCTAGCAAGTCTATCATGTGTGTGTTGTGACCAACAAGAGTAGAGAGACAGATGATGAGAATCATGTAGCTCCACCAGTGGTGAGGTAGGTGACCCCACCAGTAGCACAGGTACGGAGGGAGAAGGTAGCTCAATGAGTTGTAAGGTAGGTGGCCCCCCAAATGGAGCTATAGTTAGAAGGAGTCAACCCTTAGGATCCAGTAGGTAGGAGAAACCTCCTAGGACTGTGCAGAGAAAATTGGATAGAGAGAAGGTAGCTCCAAGGTTGTGTGGACTTAGAAGGAGTTTGAATTCATAGGGAGTCAAGAGGCTCAAAGGGAGTCTGAATTTAGAGGGAGTCGGGAGGCTTAGTGGGAGTCCAACTTTAGAGGAAGATTCAGTCACTCAGTGGGAGAAAACCTTTCGATCCATACAGGAGAGAGGAATCTTCCAAGACTATCAAGAGGGTTTCAAGGGTTTATATGTCTAGACATGAGTTTTAGAGGCAAGAGGCTTCTAGAAGCATGATGTATTCTAGGATGGGATCATGTCAGACAACATGATTTTCTTCAGTGACCGAGGATGTAGTCAATCAGGAGGAATGAAGAGAATTGTTTTCTTAGGTAACAAAGGGAGCAACCAATCAAACGGATTGGAGATCATATGTGGAATCAGATCCAATACAGGACACAAATATAATTCTAGTTGATGATGGAGTATGGAATGCCTCCCTCGCTAAGAGGGAGTGTTGATGCTTTTGTAGCATCAGGAGATATTCCCACTTGTGGAGTGTGGTGATAATACCTTCCTTTCTAAGAGGGAGTGTTTATTTTTGTAGCTTCGGGAAAGTATTCACACATGACCCTAGGTGTTGGGCATGTGGGAATCATCGTAGGAACCACATCACACTTTCAGTTTGGTGAAAACCCCCTTGGATTTGAGTGGGGGATTCATGGGTTTGGTGATGGGCTTTGTGGGATTGTGTTGGGGCTTCGCACCCACAAGGAAATCCTAATTCGATTTTAACTTGTGTAGGGGCTTCTATGGTGACCCATAAGGATTGTATATAAAGGAGAGAAGTCATTGTGACATTTCATATCATGTAGAGAAAGTATGGAGACTTTATGGAGCTAGAAATGAGTATGCACTTGTGCTAGGAGGATTGGTGATGTCAACAAAGGGGAAGTCTTCTAGGTGGAGAATCTAGCAGAAGAGAAAGAAGCGAAGAAGGTCGCATGTTTGGAGAGAATTTTTTCTACCATATTCATTTTGCAAGAGGACGAAGCGCATATATATGCAAGTTACAAATAGACGAATCACGTATAGGGTATAAACGATTTGCAGTGGAGAAAAAAACATATATCCACTGGTTCCAAGTTGGTGAATCGCATATCTAAATTTTTTGGGCATGTACAGATCCATATAGGCTGACAGATGACGTCAGTAAGTTGTACAGGTGGTCTACAATAGATTTGTGTGCAAAGGATATTTCTAGAGATTTCTGAGGTTTGAATTTCTTATTTTTATGGTTATTTGAGAACAAGGTTGTTCTCAGTTTTGGTGACTTTGGAGGACAAGGTTGTCCTCATGTTTTGGTGATATTATATTGGCTCGGAGGGCTGGTTTTTCCCTCAACATTTATGATGATAACACGATTACAGAACTGAAATTGTGTCTCATGTGTATTGATGATTCATCTTTGATCTTGTTGTTTCCACTGCATATGTTTTCAGTCAATAATTTCAGTTTAAAGTTGTTTAGTGATAACAACTAGTATTTTACTGTTAGATCAGTAGGAAGCAATTTTCAGATCTGAAACTAGTCACATAGAGTTGCATGTGAAAATTGATAGACACTGCATCCAAAAATATATCACTGATATCTTTAAACATTTATCTTCTCTTGGTTTCAACATGTGGTATGCATAAAATTATAATCCTCAAAACATTTATTGAACTACGAGGTTGAATTTTTCCTAATAGATATTTCCTTCGAAATGCCTCGTAATATTCTCAAGTTTTCATATTCATCAATGCAACCAAAAGTATTATTGGAGCAATCAAATTTAACTCACTATGATTCCAACCAATGAGGGCATCATAGGAACCAAGTGGAAACATATTAAAATTTTCCTATGAAAATAGTCCATTTAACTTTGATGGATAGCGCTCCAATTTTTCACTAAAATTTCTCTTGCTTCAAGTAGCTATCTCAACTAGCAATAAATTATTATACTTGCACTTATTAAGAGCACAAGTTTCAACAAATTTAGGAGTAATATAATTGTGACTAGATCCTAAATCAATCACAATGGAAATAGATTACTTAACAATATTACATTGAACTTCAACCAATGATTGATAAGTGATTTTCTTGGCAGTCTTCTAATGTGGCATAAATATGAGTAATAGTCCATGCCACATCATTTATAGTTCTGGCCTCCTAGATTTTGTGAACAATCCCAATATTGTCCTTATGATGAGGGAAATCGCATGTACAGGTGTTCTTGTCCACATTCACAACATTGAATAGGCTCCCCTAGCTATTTCCTAAAAACTTGGCTATCAATACAACATAAATTCTTTCCCCATTTTCTAGTATCAACTCAAGGAAACTTTTCGAAGGTGTTTTCAAATTCTGAGGAAAGGTTGTTAGGGTTTAATGTGATAGAAATTTTGTAATGAATTTATTTGATTTTTCATGTTTTTTTGTTGACTCAGAGCCCCATGGATGTGACATATTTTACTTTGTGGATGAGGAAGTATCTAGGTAGTACACTAATCCTTATATTCATATATCATCACTTATTATGTGGGTCAAAGAGAACTCATAATCCTCCTTGTGTGTAATTCATGTCACACACAACAACCTTTGCATGGTATTCTATTCACCTCTACATATGCCTTAGGCATTAATGTGATCCTAGGCCTTCGATGTGGAAGAGTTTCCTATGTTGATGGTATATCAGGACCCTCCTTTCCTTAGTCGCCAACCACAATATTTTACACTATAAGGGGAGAACATGTTAATGGGATTTGAGCCATTGACCTAGATCATGGGGTGAGATCCTAGCTATTAGCAAAAAAATAGAACTCCTCCACTCAATCCTCTTACTAAATACATGAGTGATTGTCAATTGTTTGTCTAGATTCATGGGTGTGATCTCAATCATCCATGGAAAAATAATTTCCTCTCAAGCCTCTTCTAACCTTTGTGAGTGGTAGTGGGATATTAGTTTGGACTTGTGGATGTCATCATCCCAACCATTTATGGAAAAACATGTACCTCTCAACCCAAGTCTCTTCCAAATGTGCAAGTGATTATGGATCGTTGATATTAATCCAAGA
This sequence comes from Picea sitchensis, assembly GCA_010110895.2. Classification (NCBI taxonomy): domain Eukaryota; kingdom Viridiplantae; phylum Streptophyta; class Pinopsida; order Pinales; family Pinaceae; genus Picea; species Picea sitchensis. The sequence goes on along the minus strand of SNQJ01S0056516.1, from coordinate 56,159 downwards.
ATGTGATCTTAGGCATGCATGAAAATGTTGGAGTTATATTCCAAAGACTCTTTCAAACCGCATGAATGAATATGGAAAAATGATCTACATTGGTAGATGAAATCATGGTCATTTGTGACAAAGCACCCCTAATAATAAAACTACACATGAAATGTTGCACATTTCTCTTCTCCATTGATCTCCCTCTATGTAATCCATCATTTTTTCTCCAAACCAAACAATTACTAATTGTTTAGTGTTATTTATCACTAATGCATTCTTCGAAATTAAGAACAATGAGTGGATTCAATCACATAGGTATGGAACTAGACATGCCCAATTAGCCCCAATTTATTTTTTGGTCTTCCAACAATCCAAGGATTTGTCAATTTTCACGTGCAAATCTATGTGACTAATTTTCAGATCTGAAAATTGCTTTCTAGAGAGTTAACAGTAAAACCTAGTTGTTATCACTAAACAATTTTACACTGAAAATTATTGACTAAAAATATATGTGGCAGAAACAAAAAGATTAGAGATGAATCATCAACACATATTTGACACATAAATTTATGTTCTGTAACCTTGTTAATTTCATAAATTCCAAAGGAAAAACTAACCCTACCATAAATACAAATCCACCAAAGTATGAGGACAACCTTTTCCTCCAATATAAAAAAATAGCATAAAACAAAACCTTAACAAATCCCTGGAAATTTCCTATGCCAACAAATATGTTGCAGACCACCTATACAACCTACTGATGTCACTTCTATTGTTGTTGACGTTGTCCTGTACGGACCTGCCCCTGCCCAGAAAAACTTGTATGGTTATACATTATTCACCTTACTGCAACCTGCGTACATACGTGATTGTTCCTCACTGCAACCTAAGTACATATGTGATCGTGCCCACTACAAACCATGTACATACACAATTCCTCCCACTGCAAACCTCATACATGTACAAAAAACTTGTGAAGACACCTCTTTACGATTCACTCTATGTGGCTTCCTCTCTCCTAGGCCAGATTTTCCACCATTACATAATTTCTCTTTGATGAAATTGCCAAGCCTCCTAGCACAAGTTATCACTGACTTATCCTAATTCCATCCTTTCACAATGAGAAAATGTCACAATGACCTCTCTCCTATACACACAAGTATAATGAGTGAGTTTAGGAACCCCTTTTAAACTCAACAATTAATTAGAATATTTTATTCCTCTTTGTGGGTGTGGCTCCCCCACACAAGCCCAAAAATCCCATCAACTTTCCCATGAGGCCTTAGCCTCATTTCTAGGCCAATTTCACTAAAATGAAAGGCTAATATAGTGCCAACGAAGATTCCCACATTACTAACCTCTTGGCCTCTTGTGGGAATACCTCCAAAAGATACAATATCATCAACACTCCCTCTTATCAAGGGATGTATCTCATTCACCATTATCTGGATGTACCTTTGTCTCCCACATTGGAAGTGACTATGTCTCCTCTAACACAATTGCATTCCAATCCACATGAATGGTTGCTCCCTCTGTCAATGAATCAAATCCCTCTCTTCGGTCCTCCTGACTGGATGCATTCTCGGTCACTAAAAAAAATCCTACTATCCAATCTGCCTCACTTGATGCTCCCTTTATGACTGAAGCAAATCTTACTCCCTAGTTTTCCTGACTGTTTTCTTTCTCTGTCACTGTAGAAACACCTTTTGAAACAAATGGATCCTCCATGGATGGCACACACCTCCTAGAAGCCTCCTGCCTTTGAACCTCCTGTATGGCCTCCTCCACCCATGAAACTTTCCTATCAGTCCTGGAAGATTCCTTTCTCCCACTTAAACTTGAGGGGGAACTCCCTCTTAATGGATGACTCTCCATGTGATCCAACTAACTCTCTCTAATATTTGGATCCCTTTGATTCTGCATGCTCCCTTTGAAACTTGATTACCTCTAAGTCTATACAATCTCTAGAGACATATGCTCCCTCTGAACTTGTTGACCTCCTATGAAGTCTAATCTCCTTTGAACAATCCTGGGAGGCTTCTCCTCCATACTAGATCTTTAGGGTTGACTCCCTCTGAACTCTGGCTCCCTCTGAGCCAACACTACTTGTGGGGCTACCTGCTCCATATGAACCTATGGTACTGGTGGGGCCACCTACCTCAACACTGGTGCAACTACGTACTCCCTCTGAACCTTTCCTACTGGTGGTTCCACCTACCTCACCACTAGTGGAGCTACATGCTCCTCCTCATTTGTCTCTCTACTACTATTGGACACAACTCTCATAGGCTATCCCCTTAGTCTATATATGTTTCCCTCCATAACTCCAAGAACCATTGTTGATATGAAGCTATCTCATCTCGGCACAAACAACACCTATCCATCTTGAAATAATATGTGGTGGCCCTTCCTCTCAATCTTCTAAACTAAGAGAACACTCCTCCTGAGTTCTGGTACCCATAAGACATTTGACACCCTCAACATCTCACTTGACTCGAGTATGAACAATATTGTACTAGATCCTCATACTACATGTTTGGTTCCCATACCAAGCTCTACACACAAGTCTGATCCAATCTCCATGAAGTTTTCAAATAACTCTCTAGCACCTGACATATGGAAAGATGCTCGGGTATGAACCAACTAGGTCTCCTTGTTGGAGACTGTACTTGAAAGGGAGGAGACCAACAATATCTCCCTCAGGACCTTATCTGCAACCTCATCAACCTTTGTTTTTTATGCTTTCTACCTTCTTCTTCGTCCCCTCTGGTCTGGACAATATGAAGCATAGTGCCCAAAGTCATGACACTCAAAACTTCTGATCTTACTAAGATCCTTCTTTTGTATCGGCTCTGGAGATTCTTCTCTCTCAGGAGAAGCCCTTCTACTTGGAGAACCTCTTCCTCATGGAGAACCTCTTTTTTCCCTTCCTAGTGTAGGATGCAAGGTCATGGTTCTCATTACTACTACTCTTCACAATATCATCCAAATCATCCCTGGACACCAACCAAGTCTCCTCTTAAATACAATTAGTCCATAGTATATCGAAGTATGGTAAATTTTCTCATGCATAGATCCCATGCAAAAATGGTTCCCAATACCTAGGAATACCACTCAATGTTGCATTCACCAACTCAACATCATGCACTGTCTCGCTAATAATTGCAAGTTGATCTTGGATTTGAGTGATGTTCATAAGGTAGTTGACAATTGTTTCCTCATTGGTCATCCGAACAATTTGAAGTTGGTGCTTCAAATGCAGCATCATGCCTATATTATTGTTTTGGTATAGACCCACCAAAGAATCATACATCTCCTTAGAATATGTCTTCTCAACAATGTGAGGAATCAAGTGATCCTTCACGGAGTCTAGCAACACCTACTTGGCCTTCACTTCTTTCTTGTTTTGTGTTGTCAATTCCTATGGATTGGTAGGAGTTTCAACCACACTCTCAACATACTCCTTGAGGTCATTTTCTTCCAACAAAAGAAGAACCCTTTCCTTACAAGCCCAGAAGTTGGTTTCTCCTTACAACCTATCCTTAAGCTTTAATGCGTTCTCCATTTTGACCTGCCCAGAACAAGAATAAGAACAAGAACAACACTCTTCTAGTGTTGTATCCAATAATGTGTGTCAATATGATCCCCTTCTCTTCAAATCCCAAGATCTGATTCCATGCCAATTTTCCAATGCAACTCTATGTGACTAATTTTCAGATCTTAAAATTACTTCCTACTGAGCTAACAATAAACCCTAGTTGTTATCACTAAACAATTTTACACTAAAAATTATTGATTGAAAATATATGCAGCGGAAACAACAAGATCAAAGATGAATCATCAACATGTATATGAGACATAAATTTATATTTTGTACCTTGTTAATTTCACAAATTCTGAGGGAAAAACCAACCCTCCTAGCAAACACAAATCCACCAAAATATGAGCATAATATTCTCCTCCAATAACACAAATTATTAGAAAACTAAACCTCAACAAATCCATGGAAATTTCCTTTTCCCACAAATCTACTGCAGACCACCAGTACAATCCACTGACATCACCTGTATTATTGTTGACGTCATCCTGTATGGACCTGCCTCTTCCTAGAAAACCTTGTACGGATATTGCAATTCATCTTACTTCAAAACGCATACATACATCACTGTGCCTCACTACAACCAGTGTATACATGATTATGCCTCACTACAACCTGCATACATATGCGATTGTTCCCATTGCAATCCATCTACATATGTGATTACTCCCACTGCAACCTCCATACATGTATAGAAAACTTGTACAGACACCTCCGTATGATTCTCTCTCTGCGGCTTCCTCTCTCCTAGGCCAGATTCTCCACCATTGCAAAATTTTCCTTTTTTGAAATCACCAAGCCTCCTAGCAAAAGTGCTCACTCACTTATGTTAACTCCATCCTTTCATAATGAGCAAATGTAATAATGACCTCTCTCCTTTATATACAAGTCTAATGAGTGAGTTTAGGCACCCCTTCTAAACTCAACAATTAATTAGAATATTTTGTTCCTCTTTGTGGGTGTGGCACCCCCACACAAGCCCACAAAGACCATCAACTTTCCCATGAGGCC
>SNQJ01S0056516.1:24179-48741 GCA_010110895.2 Picea sitchensis | reverse complement strand
GAAAGATGCCTATGTTGGGCGACCAGGGAAAAGAATGCAGGGTGTGTGTGACGGGAGCAGGAGGTTACATCGCCTCCTGGCTCGTCAAAAATCTTTTGGCAAAGGGATACAACGTCAACGCCACTATCAGAGATCCAGGTTCGCTTTTGTTGTGTTATCAATTGGTTGCTCAACATAGCCTTAACCTTACAAGTAGCTTTTCTTGCTTAATCACAAGTCTCTCTGATTGACTCTGCAGGGAACGAAAGCAAAACTCGCCATATTCTGTCCCTCCCGGGAGCCAGAGAGAGGCTTGCACTATTCAAAGCTGATATCAATAAAGAGGGTAGCTTCGACTCTGCCCTTCATGATTGTGACTTCGTTGTTCACCTAGCGACTCCCATGGATTTCACCGTAGACGCAGAGGTAAATAATTATTAAGCACCCACATGCACAGCTTCAGAATCATCCAAGGTATCGTCGAATTTTGACTTCTTTTCATTTTTTTAGGCCCAGAAAACTGTTGTGGAGGCAGAAGTTAAAGGGACGCTAGATATTTTGAGGGCTTGCTCAAAGGCAAAATCTGTTCGGCGTGTAATATATACTTCCTCCATAAACGCAGCTTCTCCACTGATTGACAAGGGAGAATTTAGGGACTGCGTTGACGAATCCTGCTGGACCCCTGTCGATCTCATCAGGCGTGAAAAGCCTCTTTTCTGGGTAAATTCGGATTCGTAGATAATACTGAATTAGCAATTTTATTTGTATTATTAATGGGAGTAATGAGATTTTTTCATGTTCAGATGTATTATGTCTCGAAGACATTAGCAGAGCAAGCAGCTCTTCAATATGGGTCGGATCATGGGATTGAAGTGGTGACAATAGCGCCATCCCTAGTTGCAGGACCTTCTCTTACAGCTACCCTTCCGGCTAGCATTGAAGAAGCGTTAGGACTGATCACAGGTATACAGTTATATCATAATGTTTTGGAAGATTCTAGACAGAAAACATGTTACATCAGAAATCCCCAACTGCATTTATAACAAGTCTCGCGGCTTCTTAACGTTTGCCATGTGGTCTGCTCCTGTTATATGATTTTCATCCACGTAAGATTTAGGTAAAACTGTCCACAAAACCCTAGTTTTTGGCGATGAAATGGATTCCGATTTTGTAAAGTCATGGATCTGCTCATAATTTCACCATGATCATGTTTTATTTCTTAAAACGTTTTGGGTGTGTACAAATCTGAAACCTACTGAATTCCATAAAAACTATAGATTGTTATTAAGTGAGTATACTTATTCATAATGGGCATATTTAATGATCTTTTAACTATAAATTTCAATCGTATGATTATCAATTTGAAGATGCTAAAGCTAGGGTAAATCAATTACCCTCCAGGATGACAGTAAATTATAGCACCTTCGTTATGGTCAGTCAATACAGTCAGTCGATCAAGCACCTTCAGTTGTCACTCCTCCTAGTTCAAAGATACAGTTGTCGCTCCTCCCCTTAGTTCAAGGAGACAGTTAGTGCAGCGCCCCCTCCTTCCTTCTCCACAAATTGTTAAGAACTTTTTAACATTTTTAAAAGCTTCTGTTAACCTATTTATCTTTTAACATTTACTTAATATGATTAAAAAATTAGTTTCATCTTACTAGCTTTTGGGCGTTCACAAACTGCGATTTAGCGACTGTGCTAGTTTTATTAGATTTTAAGAAAGATTTTAAGAAAAGTTGATTGGTCTGCTTAAACAACGCCCTTGCTTTCTAGGTCTGCTCAGTCTCCTTTTGGCATAATATAATCCAACATTACTTGCCAACCAAACATTCATGGTCTTACAGTGAGTTTCAAATTCAACAGGGAGTCAAGAATGTTATGAATGGTTAAAGGAGTTCCAGTGGCTCATGGGCTCCATTGCATTAGTCCACACCGACGATTTATGTAATGCCTACATATTCTTGATGGAGCACCCATCTGCAAAAGGTCGATATATATGCTCTGCTCAAGATCTCACTCTTAAGGAGCTGTGGGATTTCTGTCGTAAACGCTATTCACAATTCTGCCCACCAATCGAGTAAGCAATTTTTTTATAATTTTTTTTTACGTTTTTGTTTTGAAAGCAGCGTCTTAATGATTTCAATGGATCATCTGAATTACAGGTATCCAAATGAGGATGATTTTCTGAAGTATGTGCCTGTTTCATCCAAAAGATTGCTGGATTTGGGCTTCTCCTACAAATATGGTTTACCAGAAATTTTCGATGAAAGCATTGAATTTGCAAAAAAGATAGAAATATTGCAATAAAAATGTAGATCATCATTTCTTATCTTGTAAAAATATTACAAGATTCTCTTTAAATTGCGTACAATGCAACGTGAAAGGTATCTATGTGGCTAATTTTATTTGTAAAATTAAGTGTGAGTTTATATTTTCTGAAAAATAAAATGATTGAATTTGGAATTTCTCGACCCGTATACAATAGTTAAACAGTTTATAAGGATGTTTCAGCGACATACAGTGAATTTAAAGGTTTAATATGAAGAAATTAGATGAAATATAAAATTAAATAATTAATTAATAAAGCCATATATAAATTAAACATTATATTTTTTATTTAATTAATAAAATCATATATAAATTAAATATTATATATTCTAATTAATTCATATTTCAAAATACCATTGAAAGTTGGAATATTACATTATTGAGTTTCATGGCAACATATTATAATTTGAATTTTTTTTAACATGATGTCATTTATAATAGTTTCATCATTTATAATAGTTTAAGGAATAAATTAAAAATATATATTTTATTTAGTTAATTTCATTAATTTTTATTAAAAATAAATTTTTCATATAGGTGAAAAGATAATACTTTATATAGATTTATGATAATGAATGTAAGTAAATCAATATAATACAATTATAACATTATTTGTAATTTTAACATTTTTCCAAACATGTGGTTCACAATCATTAGAGATCAATAATAATCGTTGTAGATGTAACTTTTATTTATAAACATAACAATGTGTGTCAAATATTTAAATTTATTGTAATTCATTTTGATAATGCATTTATAAATTAAATTATTATAATATAAATATTAAAAATATTATTTATATGTCTTATTATTTGTTGTATATTCATATTTGATCTAATTTTCAGTTTTATTTTTTTGGATATTTTATGTAGTATTAATGTTATGTTTTGTTTATGGTATAAATTATTAGGGTTGTATGTAGCCATTTTCTTTGAATAAGACTTATTAAAGTGTAATGGATAGCTATTTAATGTAAAAGAGTCTAATTTATTGAATAAGGCTCAGTAGGTAGTTGTAGTTGGTACTCACACTAATGAGAGGACTAGAGAGGACCACAAGTCACTGTCATTAGCAAATTGTAAATAATTAATAAAATTGAAAATAATAATACATAAGTTAATGTTTGAGTGCATCATGAATCATCCTTGTAAGTATTCCATGGAATTGAAATTGTCTTTTCCCTATTGAATAGGTCGTACATAGTGATCATGGTCCATAAATTTTGAAGTTCCATAAATTTTGAAGTTTGTTGATAAGAGATTCAATATATACACATTTGTATCTCCAACTTGGCATTTTCTTGTTTATTTCAAAAATAGCACATCATAATATGTAATGTACAATAAAAATGAGGTGGTTTGTTGTAAATATGATCTAGATTGTATATGGAACGAAATGAAACACACACAGGAATATAGAAGAGACTCAAATTCTATTAATGAATAAAATAGCGGAATATTGTAGAACACAAAGTGACTAGAATGGTGGTAGCTTATCTTTGAAGAGAGATGTCTACTACACACACTCATTCACAAAAGATAATACCATAAGCCAAAATAATGGACTTTTTACATAAATCAAGAACCCTAAAGGTCCAAAACTCTAATCCTAGGAGGCGAAGCAAAAGGTGTTTTGGGGCCCTATGGTGGTTAGTTTCTACATCAATTTTCAGGAGATGAAACTTTTGCAAGCAATCTTTGTTTGGGGCACTGTGTTACCACCCAAATTGTACATGATGATGAAATCCATACTCCACAAGGTACAATCAAAGGGAAACCTCTAGGAAGGTCACCACTTTCACCTCAACAACTTATCCTCTGCAATTTTAGGCCCCCTCTCCTCTAGCTCAAGGGGGGTATTCTCTACTAGGATTACTAAGACCAAACAATGAAGCAAAAGGTGAAGTTTAAAGTATCCTAAGTAAAACGAGATTTGTATTTTTTATGGTTTTTTTAGAATAAGTGATGGAAGGCTTTCAAGAGATCAATGTCGAGTCCAAATAGGGCAATGGAGTCAAGGTGAATCAAATGGTAAATGAGGTCAAGAAGAAACCTTTATTTTCTTAAACGATTACATTTTGAGAGTAACACCATAAGGTTAAAGTAATCCCTCACCTTAATAGATCAATGATAGATTCAAGGTCTACACGAAGGGTTTCCTAAAGAGAATAACCTTCACCATCCAAAATCAACTATGACTTGACGAAATTACTTAATACTTCAGCCAAGGAACCATGGTATAAAATACTCACCAAACCAATAAGGAAGAATGGGGACAAACCCTAAAATTCTTCCTCCACATGATAAAATTATCCCTCTATGGATCGATCTTGAAAGGCTTTCTAGAAGACTTGAAAAATTCCACCACAAATCTTCATGCACAAAAATAAAACCAAGTAGGAAGAGCTTCAATAGTTGACAACATTAATCCACAAAGAAAGAACCCTTAACAACACAAATACTCCAAGAAAGATATATAGATTAGGCTCAAAAAAGAGAGAGCTCTAAATTATCCAACCTTGAGTTGAGGAATAGATCCTCTATCTATAGAGTGAGGCCTAACTTCCTCTTAGGATAAGAAAATTAAAATTACAACTAAGCAATCTATCACAACAATAAAATTAAAGTGGTAAGTCAAATGTACAATGTCCAAAGTAAAGTAAACCCCAAGAGAGGGACGTCTCCTCCAAACAAAGGTGATTGTTGTCCCAAGCTACCATGTTGGCCTCCAAAGGCCCCCTAAAATATGTAGATCCTCAACATCCCTTTGAAAGTGGTGGTCAAAACCTTAAGATGTGGTGCAATAGCTTCCCAAATCAAAGAAGAAATCAATCTCAATCTAAAGGCATACAATGACCTCATGAAATATGGGAAAGGTAGATTTATAGGTGGGAAGATCCATAAAAATGTAATATATTGCTTCATAACCTCCAAACGAAACCTCAAATTGAGTGCCCATGGCCAAACCTTAGGTCAACGGACCTTTGTAAGGCATGAGGATGATGTTCCAAGTCAAAAAAAACTGTCATAAAATCCTTCAACAACCATTTAGACATCTAAAGGTATTGGGGTTGGCCTTCAAGTTCAACCCATTGGTCTTCATATCGTGTCCTTTCAAGTGACCCTGAGGAAAATGTCAACGCATGGGCATAGCCCAGCCTCTTCGAGAAACTATCAAAGGTTTTTTCTGAGTTGTTACAGGTTCCGATTGCGGGCCCATTGCAGAACCACCATTCTCGATCTTCACAACTTTCACTAGATTCTCATCAATCGGCCCCTGCTTGGAAATTTTGAATGGGCGTAGAAATTCATCTACGGATGCTCTATGATGCATCGTTTCCCAATCTTGTTTATCCAGCTTGTCAACCCTACAATCGGTGGTAGTTTTTTCATTGTATGAGATGACAGTGGAATCGGGTGGGCTCATGTGGTAATCAGGCGAGGGTTGGCGCGCGGGATCCTCCGAATCGGAAGCTCGAACAGCCATCAGTTTGGCATCAATGCCAATTTTGGCACCATCATTCAAATTTATACATGCTTGAATGGCTCTCCCTTTCTACGAATCGCTGTTGGCGACACCAGCGCGAACCCTAATCTTGTGCTGGAAACCTTTCTGTTCATTCGAATGAGACTTCATGTTAAGGCCTCGGGAATTGTATCGCGCCAGCGATTTCTTGCCTCCAAGACATGGATCAAAATACATAACCATGCTTGCAGTTATCCGCGACAACACCAATCATAGGTCCCAACATTTCTTTGATCCTGGTGTGGATCCATAAATGAAAGCTTCCTTAGCACAGAATCATTGTAGATTGGAGGTCTATCAAAGTTGCATTGTGTAAGTTTTGTCCGACCTGGATAACAAACCATTTTAGCACCAGTTCTCTTCTTCGTTTGCCATGCTAGCATACTCACCAGTTACCTCAAAGAGACCTATTTTGTTTTTAAGGTGAATGCCTGCCATGGAGTTTTCTGTTTGTATTACATTCCAATCCCGGTACATGACTGTAACAAAATCAACATCTTTGTTAGTAACACCCAGTTAAATTAATTAATGATAATAATTAATTAAGTTAAATTAAATCAATTAATTAATTATTCAGCTAATTATTCACCTGGGAACTATACAGAGATGGTCAGAACCATGGGGCAGCCCGTCATGGAGCCAGGGCCACGCCTAAACCCACACAAACTAACCAGAGGACCAAGCAAATGATGAAGGGACCGTAGCGATTAGGGTTTAAAATCCTTCTGATTTTATTGCAGAAATGAGAGGGGGAAACACGTGGATTCCATGCCGGGTCCGCGTTGCCTATGAGTTAAATAATTAAAGCTAATTTTAAAAAATATATATTGTCTTTATATAAATAAAAATTTTAATTTGATTTACGAGCAATTTAATTTTTTTATATATATATATAAATAAAATTTGATTTAATTTATGGAATATATATATAATTTTATGATTATAAAAATGTATAATATTTTGGTTATATATATACGTACGTGTGTGTGTGGTGCAGCCGAAGGGTGGGAACCCAGAATGGGACCTTGACACAAACGGGGAAGCACAAAGGACCAGGGGGATAGTCGGGAGAGGAAACAACCTATGGACACCAAGGAAAGGAAAACAAAAAATGGTTTTAGGAGGAGATGTAGGTTTGGAGGAGATTTGCAAATTGGCATTGTGTGCACTAGTGGGAAGATTCTTTGACAGATTGTTGAGCAGACACAGTCTAGTTGGTTGGGTGGAGAAATGTTGGCACCATTTGATATGTTATACACTAGAGGTAGTGATCTTAACTAAGGGGTGGTATTTCTTTTTATTCAGGAACCCAGAAGACTCCATGAAAATATTACAGGGAACATGGATCCTAAACAGAGGCAGCCTGATGCTAAAAAGGTGGTGAGTGGGCTTCGACCCGATCACTGAATACTTCCAATACAGACACGTCTGGGTACTTTTACCAGGATTGCCACTTCAGTTTTGGAATGAGGGTGATTTCAAAGCTATTGTGAATGAACTAGGGATATTCCTCCATGTGGAAACCTCAACCCTAAAAGGATCCGACAGAAGAATGGGGAAAGTGTTAGTGGAGTTGGATATCCACACTAGGCTACTAGAATAAATCGGTATACAATGGAGAGGAAAAATATACACATAAAATCTCGACTACCTAGGCATTCCCTTTCGTTGCGCATCCTGCAGAAGAACTGGTCATCTTCGGAAAAACTATCAAGGTTCTGTTTCGTATGAAGACTCAGAGGCCTCCATGCTAAGGAAAGCAAACAATAATGAAATCTCTAGAAACAATCCCTTCGGGATGGAGATAGGCACCTCGATTGAAGAAGAGACACAGACTTCTACAACGCTGGAATTCAATGTTAGTAAGTTAAATTTCCTTTTCCCCTCTTTCTTCTCTACCTTATCAGCTTGGGAAATAGAGAGACTAAATCTCTTAAAATTCATAGACACGGGGGAATCCTCGGCACTCCCGAAAATTTTTGTTAGTTAAGTAGTAAAGGGTGATAATTTTGTCACAAAAGAAAGATGACAGGGGCAGATACTCTGGATTAGTCAAAAACTTATTTGCATGCACCGGAGAACATCGTAGGGCAGGACCCAGTTGGGGAGGGTTTTGGCAGCGAGAGGTTAGTGGGAAGGGTGATGACCCCTAGGGAAAAATCCATGGATTCCACGCTAGAGACCTTTTTCCCCAGTTATTGTGGCATGCTTGCAAAGAAACCTTTGAAAGTCTATGAAGGAGGTAGGGATATTTTTGTCGGAAGAATGATCATATTGTCAATTCAGTCGAGTTATAGGTGAGGAACCAAGGATGAGACACTAAAAATGAGCACTGGAGAGGGGGTCTGGGGTACAAAGTTTATCCCATAAAAATGAGGAGTGCACGCAGGAAAGGGGCGAGCAACAGTGAAGTCTTGGTCTCACATGAGAATACAACAACCGAAAAAAGGGCACTTAGAGGACTTAAATCCCTAGCCAAAGTTAAATCATGAAACTTCTATCTCTAAATGTAAGGGGAGTTGGAGGGGCTCCAAAATTTTCTACCCTTCGAAGACTTCTCGCTAGTTTGAAACCTGATATTCGTTTTTTGTAAGAGATGATGGTATAAGGAGTGAAAGCAAGGGCCTTAGTCACTAAACTCTTGCCTAGTTGGGGTTGTTGTGCGATCAACTCGACGAGGCAGTCAGGGGGACTGTGTGCAACCTGGAACTTAGAAGTTTTGGATCTAATCCATGCTGCAACATGTGTTGGCATCTTATTGGAGGGCACACTTCTTTAGGGGAGCAGTCTGATCTCTCTCTTCAATTTTTATGGACCTTGCACAGACAGGAAATTGTATTGGGAAGCAGTGGAAAATAGTGGTTTGTTAGCCAACAAAAAATTAATTCTTGTAGGAGATCTCAATTTTACCATGTCTGCTAGTGAATTATGGGGTACAAAAGCCAGATTTGATCCCCTTGTTGATTTTTTCAAAGGAAATTTTCAGAGTTTCGGGCTAGTATATGTTGCCCCTGTAGAGTACGCTCCAACTTGGAAAAATGGAAAAGTTGGGGAAGAAAGCATAGAAAAGAGACTTGATAGAGTCTATTTGTCGGAAGACCTAATCTCTTCACTGGGTAGGTTTATATATTGAGTTGTTCAACCCTTTTTCTCGGATCTTGCTTTGATAGTGATATAACTGGATGTCGGATAGAGATTGTGTAACTATCCCTCTAAGCTAAATCCGACACGGATAGAAGAGAAAGGTTTCAATGAGTTAGTAACTACAGTCTAGAAGACAAATGAATTTTATTATGAATCTTCAACAATGAGAAGACTTGCAGGGAAATTGAAAGTTCTAAAATTCAAAGTGATGGAATGGGTAAAACAACAAAAAAGGCGCAGACTTGGAGAAATAACTGCAGTGGAGGTGGAATTAAAACTTCTATACAGTACCAAATAGAGAGGAAGGATCGCAATGGACTCGGAAAACCTCATCAAAGAACTGGAAAGAAAAAGACTGAAGTTCTTATTAGATGAAGAAGAATCTTGGAGACAAAAATGTAGGGCCACTTGGCTTCAAAAGGGTGATCGGAACACCAAGTTCTTCCACCACTTTGCAACTTACAGGAAAAATAAAAAGGCCATTTGGGAGATGAAGGATGAACAAGGAATCACCCACACGGGACAAAAAGACATTGAGGTGGAGTAGATGAGATACTTTAGATCATTGTATGTTGACACTGGTCAGAATACTATTGCAGACCAGGTGAAGTTAGCTCAACTTTACCCATGTTTCTTCACAGAGGCTGATGTTCAAGAAATGGAAAAGCCAAGCACTGTTGAAGAAATTAAACTAGTCTTGAACATCCTTCCCAAGGACAAGATCCCCGAGATGGACATTTGGATGGTGGATTTCTTCTTAAAGTACTTTGACCTAATAGGGGAGGACATTCATGAAGTAGTGGAGGAGTCAAGGTCGATGGGTACGATGGTTAGTGCTCTAAATTGAACCTTCTTAGTCACTATTCCGAAAGTGGACAAGCCCACAAGATTTGGGGAATTTATACCTATTTCTCTTTGTAACCTGGCTTACAAAGTGATAGAAAAACTAATTGGCATTCGATTAAAACCTCTACTGTCAAAAGTCTTATCATTAGAGAAATTTGGTTTCTTAAAGGGCAGAAAAATTTTGGATGTTGTTCGGGTTGCTCAAGAATGCATACACAACATCAAACAAAAAAAACTCAAAGCACTTGTTTTAAAGTTGGATTTGCAGAAAGCCTATGACTGTGTCAATTGGGATTTCCTCTGGTAATTCTCTTAAAGTATAGCATTGGCCTAAATACCACCAACTGGATCATGAGTTGTGTGATCACTGCACATTTTTTTATTCTGGTAAATGGGGGGTCTACCCCTTTTTTCAAAAGTGGGCATGGGATAAGACAAGGTTTCCCCTTATTCCCCTTACTCTTTCTCTTAGTCATGGAAGGACTGAGTATTTTACTAAAATAGGCACACTCCGAGGGAAAATTTTCAGGGGTTAAGGTCTCTAAGATTATTCAGGTTATCATTCTCCCTTTTGTGCATGACATTCTAATAGTGAACAAAGATCGGGTTTCAGACTGGGAGGAATTTACAGTAGCAATTTATCTGTTTTGCAGGGTGACAGGGATGATTATCAACCCTATTAAATAATCCCTCCACCACACCAGAATGATCGACTAGGATCTGATTCCTTACAAAATTATGTTTGCATTTAATTTCTTTGAGTTGGTTGCAGGATTCTGCTATCTAGGTTTTCTTTCTCAAACCACTAAATTACAGGGAAATAGATTGGAGATGGCTTCTGCAGAAATTTGAAAATCACTTTGGAAACTGATTTCATCAATGGATGACCTTGGGGGGGAGATTTGTGCTGCTAAAATATATTCTGGAAAGTCTCCTAGTCTTTTGGCTAGCGATTGGGAACATCTCGGTCTCGATCCTTAATAGGATTAGACATTTGATGTATAGGTTCTTATGGTCGAGATGTAGGGATATTGATCGTATTCATTTATGCAATTGGGAGATTCTCGCAAAGCCTAAAAGCTACAACGGTTGGGGCTTCAAGCATATAACTTGTTTTAGTAAATCACTGGTGGAAAATAATTTATGGTAGTGCTTAATGAATGATGGGCTATGGCACAAGATCATTCTAGAAAAATATATCCAGCCACACACGGTGCAGTCCTGGCTAAGGAAACTCTATGCGAGTATTCCAAGAGCATCAAGTTCTTAGTGGTGCCTCAACAAAGCTTTGCAGGTGATGACTCATTGGAATACCTGGAAACTGTGCTCAGGAATCTCCATTTGCCTTGGGGAACATGCAATTATGGGTTTGGGTAATCAGGCTTTCCTTTCCAGTGGTCTCTTAAGCTCCTTAAGGAATCAGGGCCTCCACTTCCTTTTCCAAGCAGTAAACAGGGACGACCAACAAGCAATTGTTAACCAGTGGAAATCGGCCAGGTCTCTGGGCTTGATAGGTAGGGAGGTCTATTGTAAACCTTTAGAACATGAAGGTATTTAGGTCACTGATTCCCCATATGAGATGATTTGGACTAGGGCTTCACCTACGGGGGCTATGAAAAAAAAAGCAGCATATGATGCCATTGCCACGAAAATATGGAAAAAAACTACATATTGGTGGCACACCTCTCTTTGGCATTGGGAGTTGACACTTAAATTGAAACTGTTCCCATGGATGTTGATGGATAACAAGGTTCTTACTTGGGACAACCTACAAAGAAGAGGGTGGGGCTCATGGGATAACCTACAAAGAAGAGGGTGACAGGGTCTACTAATGGTGACTCAGAGGAATGATAATCAATCTTCCCACCATCTTTGGACATATCAGCTATTCACCCAACGGGTTTGGAAAAGGGTTTTGGAAGCACTGAAGATCAACACAAGTTGGCCACTAGGGCACTTACAAGAGTACTTTGAGGCCTAGAGAAAAAAACAACCACATTGGAATACGTTGTCATCTATTATTAGTTGGCACATTTGGTTGGAAAGGAACTTAGTTCTCTTCTAGGGAAGATAAACATCAACAACTGCAGTGATATTTAAAACCTTGGGTTGGACCCGGATTACAAAGAAGAAGTTACCGCCTACCTTAAAACTAAAACAACCACCCAAGATTTCCTTCAGTAGACCTATTGGTTGGTTTAACAGGGATGCACAAGGTTAGGTCTGTGTTAAGGAGCAAGAGGAGCCACTGTGAGTAACTAGGATAAACTAGCTTATAAATGATGCCTAACTATGGGGCGTGCACAAACTGCTGATTTTTCATGAGCAAGGTTACATGAAGTTCATTCCATTTTAGCATTTAACTTATCCATAAACAATAATGTTGGGCAGCAAACAAGATCACAAGAAGAAAAAGACACCATGCACAAGAACACAATAAGTATCCTAGGAAACCCTTCTCAACAAGGGAAGAAAACCCAGCCAAAATCCTTTTCTATATTCTTCAAGAGAAAGACCTTCACCACCAATAAAACCTAGCACACAAGAGGGTGCTCAAACCCTAGAAGACTAGCGCCCAAGAGAGGTGTGCACTTTTCCGAAGAAGATGTACTTGTTGAAATTTCCAAACTCACATGAAAGATATGATTCCTCAATGGGGAATTTACCTTTACTTATACTAGACTAAACCTGTCAACATAAGTGTCTATTGGCACAACAAGGCCAACCTCACTAGCTCACAATATAATTAATATTAACCAGATTAATTATATTTTACAATTATTATTAATCACATTAAGGTGGGGCCAACCTGTACCCTTTACATTACAATTAGGGTTACAGGCAGGTCTGACTCTTGAACAATATAGCAAGGAATCATATACACCCACTAGTGCTCATCCACTAGGGGCACATCCATATGGTGTTGAACACATAACCCACACTAAGAGGGGGGGTTGAATTAGTGTGTGGACTTTTATAACTTTTCTTCTTACAAGTTAGCAGTTAAAACATAACCGTACATATTAAGAACAATCAAATCATAATCACAATGGACACAAGAGATACCATATGTTTGTATAAGCTTTTGTATAATTTATATCTATATATGTGAATATAGTAATAAGGCTTTTCCCAGCACCAACTATTTTGTTTCAGCACCAACTGAAGTAAGGAGCACCAACTCCTAGGAGAGCACCAACTCTCAAGAGAGAACCAACTCTCACGCAAGACCCATCTTGCCACAAGACCCAACTTGATGATAGAACACAGTCTATCCAACTAGAGTTCAAAAATTATTTCAACCGACTCTAGTAGTAGTGATCCATTATAGAATCAACTCTATCTCATGATCAGAGGTATACCATAAATGCTCATCACCGCACTTCATATTCTATCTGAAATTCGTGCCTTCTTTGCTTTATCTTCCCTTTGATATTCATGCCTTCTTCATCTCTCTGATATTCGCATAGACCTCAAGTCCAGCTCTGCCTCATTTTTCTCCATAGGCTACTCTTTCTCAGTGACTCTATCTTTTCCACAAGCTCGTCTTCTTCCCCAAGCACACATCCAGTGAACCAATCATGGTTGTATTTATACTTTCTTGTGCTCAAAACTTGTTTAAGTTATTGGGCCGACTTTTGCAACAAGTTATAACTAACTTTTCCATTTACAACAAATTTGGGACCACTAGAGATCATTGTTTCGGGTATTCAACTTTAAACCTGGCATCCCCTTTACTTTCATAAATCAATCACAGGTATGGATCGATTTCCTTCTTCTATGTGATAATAGAAATTGACACTTCCTTCAAACCATGTTCATATGATCATAGGCATTGAACCACATGCTTATCAATTTAAGAGACACATTACATTCTGCCTTCTAAATCTCTTTACCATATGACCAACGGCGGTGACCTCACGTGACCAAGCGATTGCGGGAGCGACCAAATGTGGTTTGAAATCAAACTATGTTTTGCCCCGCAATTTAACTCGTGCCTCCACGTGTCCTTTCTTCAAAACCATGGTTTTGATTGCGGCCTGCCCTCAACTTATTAAAGTTTGTGCACCTTCAATCCCCACAATGCGATGGGACCGTCGATCTCACAATCTTAACGGTGCTCCTGGACTGAAGATTCATATTTGTTCTTTCAAGCTCTGCGGATCAGATCTAGCCTTCCTAAATCAACGACTGTGATTTATTTCATGATCCGAGATTCGGGAGTTTCAACTCTCAAGCCCTTCTTTCCTCCGTACATCAATATTTTGGAGTCAATGTTCTGCAGACACATGTCCTTCTCAATCAACAACTAGATCAACGGTCCTATGTCCCCTTTCTTGATCAACGGTCGAGATCTCCTTCGAGTCTCTGGACTTTGAAGATTTCAAATCTCAACTTTATCTCTATCATCTTTTTCCTGGAGATGACAATCCACTGACGCATGTCCCTTTCATATCAACGACTGCAATCCTTTCACATCTCTGGACTTCGGAATTCTCAAGTCTCAACTTTCACTGTAGTATGATCAACGGTTGAGAATACTCCCGAACTGATCTTCAAATCAGACGACTTATGTCCACTTCATGACTTTGGGACTTTAGGCTAATCACTGCTCCATTTTCCTCTGGAGTGATCACCTGCTGAGTAAGTCATAAGTGGTGGAGACTTCTTGCTATCGGTTAATACTTCCACTTACACTATCCTTCCACTATAGTAGATCGACGGTCAAGAATGCTCCCGAAGTGATCTTCAGATCAAACGTTTCATGTCCACTTCAAGACTTTGGCATTCGAGACTTCGGGACATTGGGCAAGTGCTGGTGGTAAAACTCCCAAAGTAAAACTCTTGAAGTGACGTAACTTAATTACATCACTTGATGATGTGTCACGAGTCGAGTAGCTGCCACATGTCACTCAGATTCGTGATTTGCACGTACCTGAAATGTTGATTCAACTTGGCACTTGTCATTGTCTGATTGCACCATATGTCCTTGCTGATGTAGTCTTGCTAACGTGGATCTACTCATGTGGCACATGTTCTTCTCCTAGATCTAACGGTTTTCCTAAATCCTGAAATGTATCTCAGATCGATGACTGAGAGTGACTTCGGAACTTTGGGGCTTTTGACATTTGTTGGTGGTGAAACTCCCGAAGTAAATCTCTTGGAGTGACGTAACTTACTGATGTCACGTGTTGACATGGCATGGGCCAATTTCCTCTTGACACTTGTCATCGTCTGATTATGCCATGTTTATTTGCTGACGTGGTCTTGCTGACATGGTCTGCCAACATGGTTCTCTCTGATCTAATGGTCATCGTATATTCTCTAGATCCGATGGTCCTTATTTATTTTGAATTTTGGGACTTTGGGTAATTCAGATTTTCAAGTCGCCAATTCTTCCGAAGTGAGATTCCCCAAACAGTAACCTCCTCGCAAATTTAGACCCAAACTAAATGTTGTTCATCGATCAAGTTCTTAGATCAATGGCTCGATCTATCTACGATGTTTCTTTTCTAGCTTATACATGACTGACATTATTTTTGCAACAATCAACTTCCCTCATGTTCACTTATTCAGTCTTTGCTATCCACATCTGTGAGTGTCCTGGTTTCTTGAACTTTTTTCTCTGATCTTCTATTACTGCAACTTCATTTTTCTTCCATGTTCCATTTACTCCTTTTTTTGTACTGTATGAAGCATTTCTCATTGATTGTTTTCTTGAGTTCCAATAGTTATGGGCTTTGTGGCCATATCCACTGCAACTATAACATCTCATAGTGTGACAATGTGTAGCAATATGTTCAACATGATTGCAATTCCAACATCTTATATTGTCGTTGAACCTACCAACTTCTTTTCTTCCATGATGCCTACAATCAAAGGCTTTATGACCATATTCATTACAAGAAAAACATTAACCGTTAAAAACACTCTCATACCTTCTTTGATTCATCCATGAAGGTGTCTCCCTTCTAAACTTGCTTTTAGGTGTATGAGTAGCTTCTGGATGTCTTCCTTGATATGATCTTCTAAATTTTGTAGTGTTTCTTTTATTTCTTGAACATGAAGGACCTGAGTCATACCTTCTTTCACTTTTTACAAATAAAGGAGCTGTGTCAGACCTATCTTCATCCTTTACAAATAAAGGACTTGTTTCATACCTTTTTTCACCTTTTACAAATGAAGGACCTGCATTAGGTTTCTTAGGAGTATTAATTTCTTCCTTGTTGTATCTAACACCGGATTTGTCATTTGGTGATCTCTGACTATCCAAGATCTCATCCAGGGTCATGGAGTTGTTCAAGAACTTGATTTGGGTGTTTCACTTCTCAACCTTCTTTCTCATATTCGCAATTTTTGCTTCCAGCTTATGACATGATTCTTCCTTTTTGTTCAGTTGGTTCCTCACTACCTCCTCCATTCTTTTGTCTTCTTCAAGTTGGATTTTAATATTGACATAGCTTTCCCTTAGTTATTTTAGATCTACAAGGTTTTTGCTTGGTTCATCATCTTCCTTCTTTTCTTCTTTTGCTTGACTAATTTCATTTTTCAGTCTCTCGATCTCTTCTTTCTTTTCTTTTGTTAGATCAGTAACTTCTGTTTTCAATCTTTTGATCTCTTCTTCTTTGTTTTCTAATTGAATCTTTTGCTCGTATACGATTTCTTCATTGTCTTTGAGCTTTTCTTTTATTTACGAGATATGCTTTTGATTGCTAAGATCATCATCTTCCTTCTTCTTTTCTTTTTCTTTGATACATCTCTTCTAACTTCAACCATAAGTCCTTGGTGGATGTGCATATTCCTATGCTTTCCTTGACGGTATCTGATAATCCATTGAGAAGAATCTTCAATGCCACTTCATTGTTCTTCCTTACTCTTCTTTGGATTGTATTGGATAGATTATTTGATGTAGTTAAGTCCCAGGGCTTTCTTACTACTGAATTCCAAACTTCAGATCCTTTTGACTTCAAATACTGTTTCATATTTTCTCTCCATGAGGAATAATCTGTTCCATCAAATAAGGGAGCTTCAATTGTAGAGAGAGCCATTTGTCCACCCATTTCTTCAGAATCTACCTTCCAGTGTTTAAACATTGTTGAAGGAACACTCTCTGATACCAATTGTTGAACACATCACCCACACTAAAAGGGGGGGGTGAATTAGTGTGTGGAATTTTATAACTTTTCTTCTTGCAAGTTAGCAGTTAAAACATAACTGTATAGATTAAGAACAATCAAATCATGATCACAATGGACACAAGAGATACTAGATGTTTGTATAAGATTTTGTATAATTTATATGTATATATGTGAATATAGTAAAAAGGTTTTTCCCAGCACCAACTATTTTGTTTCAGCACCAACTCCTAGGAGAGCACCAACTCTCAAGCAAGACCCAGCTTGCCACAAGACCGAGCATGTTGATAGAACACAATCTATCCAACTAGAGTTCATATAGTAGTTCAAACGACTCTAGTAGCAGTGATCCATTATAGAATCAACTCTATCTCATGATCAGAGGTATACCATAAACGCTCATCACTGCACTTCATCTTCTATCTGAAATTCATGCCTTCTTTGCTTTATCTTCCCTCTGATATTCATGCCTTCTTCACTTCTTCATCTCTCTAATATTTGTATGGAACTCAGGTCCAAATCCACCTCATTTTTCTCCACAGGACACTCTGTCTCAGCGAGCCTATCTTTTCCACAAGCCCATCTTCTTCCCCAAGAACACATCCAATGAACCAATCATGGTTGTATTTATACTTGCTTATGCTCAAAACCTATTTAAGTTATTGGGATAACTTGTGAAACAAGTTATAACTAACTTGTCCATTTACAACAACTTTGGGACCTCCAAAGATCATCGTTTCGGGTCTTCAACTTTAAACCTGGCATCCCCTTTACTTTCATAAATTTATCACAGGTATGGATTGATTTCCTTCGTCTCTATGATAACAGAAATCATTCTTCCTTCAAACCATGTTCATATGATCATAGGCGTAGAAACATATGCTTATCAATTTAAGCGACACATTGCATTATGCATTTTAAATCTCTTTACCATATGACCAATGACGGTGACCTCACGTGACCAAGTGATTGCAGGTGCGACCAAAGGTGATTTGAAATCAAACTATGTTTTGGCCCGCAATTTACCTCGTGCCTCCATGTGCCTTTTTCTTCAAAACCATGGTTTCTATTGCGACCCTCCCTCAACTTATTAAAGTTCACGCACCTTCAATCCCTACAATGCGACGGGACCATCTATCTCACGATCTTGACGGTCCTCCTGGACTGATGGTTCAGATTTGTTCTTTCAAGCTCTGCGGATCAGATCTAGCCTTCCTAAATCAACGACTGTGATTTATTTCATTATCCTAGTTTCGAGAGTTTCAACTCTCAAACCCTTATTTCCTCCATACATCAATCTTTCGGAGTCGATGATATGCAAACACCTGTCCTTCTCAATAAGAAACTAGATCAATAGTCCTATGTCCCCTTTCTCAATCAACGGTTGATATCTTCTTTGGGTCTCCGAACTTCAGAGATTTCAAATATCAACTTTATCTTTATCACCTTTTTCCCAGAGATGACAATCCACTGATGTGTGTCCCTTTCAGATCACCGGCTATGATCCTTTCATGTCTTCGGACTTTGGAATAATCAAGTCTCAACTTTCATTGTAGTATGTTCAACGTTTGAGAATACTCCCGAAGTGATCTTCAGATGGGATGACTTATGTCCACTTCAAGACTTCGGTGTTTGATATTTCAGGACTTTAGGCTAATCGTTTCTCCATTTTACTCCAGAGGGATCACCTGTTGAGTAATTCATAAGTGGTGGGTACTTCTTGTTTTTGGTTAATACTTCCACTTACACTATACTTCCACTTTAGTAGATCGACGGTTGAGAATGCTCTCGAAGTGATCTTCAGATCGGATGTTTCATGTCCACTTCGAGACTTCAGGACTTTGGGCAAGTGCTGGTGGTAAAACTCCTGAAGTAAAACTCCTGGAGTGATGTAGCTTACTTACATCACTTGATGACATGTCACAAGTTGAGTATCTTCCACGTGTCACTCAGATTCGTTATTTGCACGTACCTCAAATGTCGATTCAAATTGACACTTTTCATTGTCTAATTGCGCCATGTGTCCTTGCTAACATGGATCTCCTCATGTGGCACATGTTCTTCTCCTAGATCTACCATTTTTCCTAACTTCCAAAATGTATCTCAGATCGACGACTGAGAGTGACTTTTGAACTTTGTCCTTTGGGACTTCGGGACTTTTGACATTTGTTGGTGGTGAAACTCCCGAAGCAAATCTCCCAGAGTGACATAACTTACTGTCGTCACGTGTTGAAATGGAACGTGTCAATTTCCTCTTGACACTTGTCATCATCTGATTATGCCATGTGTATTTTCTAATGTGGTCTTGTTGACATGGTCTGCCAACATGGTTCCTTCTGATCTAATGGTCATCATATATTCTCCAGATCCAATGGTCCTTATTTATTTCGGATTTCGGGACTTTGGGTAATTCGAATTTTCAAGTCGCCAATTCTTCTGAAGTGAGATTCCCCGAACAATAACCTCCTCACAACTTTAGACCCAAACTAAATGTTGTTTGTTGATCATGTTCTTAGATTGATGGCTCGATCTATCTACGATCTTGTTTTTCTAGCTTATCCTGTCCTTCCACTTAGAATGATCCAATGGTTGTCGGATATTCGGTATTCAAATTCTGAACCCTTTTTGTCTCGCTTATCCTATCCTTCCACATTAAAGTGATCCAACAGTTATGAAGACTCTCGAAGCATATCCACGATCAAGGATGGTTGTGGAACCACAACTTGCGAGTGATTTAACTCGTTACCAAAACTTCACAATTTGAAGTTGTGTAGTGTTGGTGAGTCAACCACAATCGTCGATCTTTGAGGCTATAAGATCTGGTAGTCCTGACTAATTGCAGGATTGGAAATAACATGATATTTAATTCTCCTTTCGAAATCGTCAATTCATCCCTGTTGTTGATCTGGCGATTTTGCATCCGACGGTCACGAATTAATCCGAATTAATATGATCATTTGTTAGATCAACCACAATCGTCGATATTTGAAGCTATAAGATCGGATGGTCCTGAATAATTGTGGGATTGGAAATAGAGAGTCATTTAATTCTCCTTTCGCTCTCCACAATTCATCCTTGTCGTTGATCTGGATTTTAGATCCAATGGTCACAATTCTCAAACGTTCCTCAAGCCCACGATCACTCATATGACCAACATCTATAATATGAGACGATCAACATGGTCAATTTCTTGGTCAGACGACTGTTGAGGCTTCTCACCTTGAGCTTTCGCTTTTCCTTCCGAGCTTTTATATCTGCATATTTTTCGCTCCTCCTCCTAAGCTTACGCTTCCTTCTGAGCTTTTATCTCTACATACTGTTTGCTCCTCCTCCTAAGCTTGCATTTTTTATCTCTGCATACTATTTAACATTTTATGCTAACTGATATACTGTTGACATCAATGACAATTTCATCTATGATAAATCACAATGATAATTCATCATAACAACAAATAATCACATCATAATAACATTGACTATTGACATCGATGAAAATATGTCTAACATATGGATTTCCATATCTTTGGCTCACTGCATTACACAGAAGAACCACTTCTTCACTAGTGCTCAGCCACTAGGATTATGTTCGCATGTGCTCGTCCACAGGCATGTCCACTTAATAGATCTTATTTCCCACTGCATTACACAGGAGATTCATCTGGAGTTTCTCATCAACTCTTCTGCTCAGAGGAGGCTAATACATCATCTTCATTTTTGTTCTCATGACGATGCAGCCAACACTTTGGGATTTCATACGTTCACCTTGTGCTCATCCACATGCATGTCCAACTCTGCATATCTCCTTTCTCACTGTGTTACACGGGAGAATCATCTGGAGTTATTCTCAACTCGATGTAAGGAGGAGGCCATATTTACGTTCCATCTCTGTCTCAGATAGGAACCACACACCCCTCTCAGGGGATTTCTCTCAGGTTTGTAAGCTAGAGAATGTCTCACATAGGTCCAATCATCAACACTCCCTCTTAGCTAGGGAGGACTTCTTCATCATGACAATTATCACATGGATGTACTTTGAACTTTGTCTTCGTTGTAGTCATCAAAACTCCCTCTCAAATAGGGAGGCATTCTTCACCAAGTTAATTTAGTGAAGATGTCTGCAATCTGCTCATGTGTAGATAGGTATTGCATGTGTACTATTTTCGTCTGCATCATATCTCTGATATAATGATATTTCATATCAATGTGTTTCAATCCATCAAGAAACATTGGGCTCTCAAAGATATTTACACAGGACTATTGTTATCATCATAGGATCTGTCTCATGATCAAGTAAATTTGTCATAAGCTTGTGAAGCCACATTGCTTCGCACACTTGATGCTATATACTCTGCTTCTGTGGTACTCAAGGGCACATAGTTTTGTTTCCTACTGCATCAGGAAACCATGGTAAACTTCACGGTAAGAAAAAAACCAAACTTTCTCTTCCGGTCCACTGTACTCTCGGCTCAATCTATATAGGAATATCCATGCAAACTTAATTTCACACTTGGAGGCATATCTTAGACCATGTCAAGTTGTGCGTCGTGTATATCTCAATACATGATTTACTATCTCGGCTGGCTCATGGATTGGCTAATAATTTTCACTGCATAGCATGAATAAGGTTTGGTGTTAATAATATACATCAATGATCCAATCAGTTGTGGATCAATCTCGTCTGAACCATCATCATTCATTTTCTTCAAATCTATCACGGTGTTTTTGTATTCTTTCAAACTGAACTTCTTTTAATATTCTTGTTGTATGTTTTCCTTGACTTAGGAAAATATCATCGATCCTCTGTCATAATTCTTGTCCCAATAAGTGGTGCATCATACTCGTATCTTTCATCTCGAAATTAGAAGTCAAAGATTACTTGTATCCAACAACAAGGCTTTTTGAATAGGTCATCAAAATCAGACTCTCATCACCAAGACTGTAATAATATAGGTTTGGATCAACAACACTCTTGCTGAAACCCAAACTCATCAAGAATCCATCCATCTGATATAGTTTCCAACTCATGGATGGTAGTATAGATGGAAGTGTATCGGGTTTACTGGATCAAGTGTCTCATCATAGACAACTACCTCTATTTGTGAGAAACCTTTGGCTATAGATATCTCTTTTTATTTCTCGACACTTCTATCAGCTGCATGTTTGATCTTATAAATCCACTTGGAATTCATCACAGAATTCCCTTATGGTCTCTGAATAATATCTTATACATCATTCTTTTAAGATATACTAGTATTCTTTTGTTATGGAATCTTTCCATAGTTGTTCTCCTCTTGCTTCTCTATGACAAGAAGGCTCAGAATCAATGATGTGTCTCATGGTTGAAGAGTAGCTTGAAAAATATCTTTGTTCTCTCGGGATGTACCTTGACAGGCTTGTATGTTTATTTGCCTCTTGCATAGTGAGCCTAGCCAGACCTTTTATTCCCTACTGCAATATCTTTGAACATATCAACTGGAGCAATTGGATCAGTTGGAATAATGTGTGTCTCCCTCTAAACTGTTGAAGGGGGAGAAGGCATTGTCTCACTTTCAATCTGTATCTAAGATTCTATGGATCTTTGAAAGGATATCTCTTCTTCAAGGACAACATATTTGCTTGACTCAATTTGTCTCTGACCAGGGATGTCGATCTGGAATGTCTTTGAAGATTCATTGTTAGCCCATAAATGTATTCTTTCTCCCTGAAGGTTCTGGCTTGGACTTCTTCTCTTTGGATACATGAAAATACACTGGGCTCTGAAATATCCTGAAGTGTTCAATCTCAGGCTTCACTCCAGTGAAGGATTCTTCGAGAGTTATGATTTTCAAAGTCTGGTGAATACTCTTGTTCTGACCATATACTGTGGCATGCATGCTTCTTCCCATAGAATCATAGAAGGATTCTGATCATTCATTATTGCATTGGTTTCCTCAATGATAGTTCTATTATTCCTCTTTCTCAAATAGTTTTGACTCACTCTTAGTCAAGTGGCTCCTTCTGAAGGATAAACATATTCCTTTATTTTTAACTTGTCTAGAACAAGAAAATAAGAGGAACCAAAACAAGAATATATCCTAAAGGAGAATAATGAGTGCATCTCTAGAATCAAAAAAATTTAAGGATTGTTGTCACAGCTACAACACCTACTTGTAATGTAGCAAACTTTAGAAATATAGCTTAGAGGAATGACAATTTCAACAATCAAACCCAGAGTCTTCAATTCCAGTGTGTTGTTCTTCTGAATGCACTGAGATCCCTTTGGATCCATGACTTTAGCAAGAAGGTTGCTTCCTCCTGCAATTTCTCTCATGACAATGATACAAATAATATATATACAGGTGCATACCTGAGGGTGCTGATATTATTTCTCCAATGGCACCTGGTTGATCTTTGTCTTCTTGACATCTTCATGAAGAGGGTAGTCATAGTGTCACCCTTTTGTATCACCCACAATAAGTCTTCCTTTGAAGTATTGTCTTCCAGGAACTTGAAGTTGCTTGATCCGTCAAGATTATATTCCATCATAGGTATGTTCATCATAATTTTAGATTCTTCACAAACTCTTGTCAACTGCGCTAGAAAACCTAATGACTAGGCTAGGCTAGGCTAACACTTTTAGGTTTTGTTGGACTTATGAATACCAAAAATAAGCCTTTGAAATATGGAGAACACTGGTGAGCTGAAGATCTCCTTCAATGAGTTGCAGAAACCCTAATTCTGAAATTTCTGCAGAAATTAGCAAAACCCTAGAAACCATAGGGCCAAAATTTCAAAATGCTCGAAATTTCATTCTTAGAATATTTGGAGGTGCGCTGGAGAAGGTTTTACTCTCTTATTCCAAAATTTTCCTCAGCGTCCATGTTTTAGGGGTTGAAACACTCAAAAGAAGAGGGTCATACAAAATTTTTGGGAACCCTAGGAGGGTCGTACGAAATTTTCTGGGAACCCTAGGAGGGTCGTATGGAATTTTCTAGGAACCCTAGGAGGGTCGTACAGTTCTGCAAGAGAGGGGGGATGACTGGTAAAATATTGTATCTTGTGAAATGGGTTCTTTAAGACCTATGCTCTGATACCATGTTGATTTTTCTATGAGAAAGGTTAAGCATGAATTTCATTCCATTTTATCATTTAACTTAACCATAAACAATAATGTTGCAACAACCAATATCACAAGAAGAAACACCATGCACAAGAACACGAGAAGTATCCTAGGAAACCCTTCTCAACAAGGGAAGAAAAAATATCCAAAATCCTTTGCTATATTCTTCAAGAGAAAGACCTTCACCACCAATAAAACCTAGCACACAAGAGGGTTCTCAAACCCTAGAAGACTAGCACCCAACAGAGGTGTGCATTTTTCCCAAGAAGGTGTACTTGCTGAAATTTCCAAACTCTCATGAAAGATATGATTCATGAATGGGGAATTTACCTTTACTTATACTAGAATGAACCTATCAACAAAAGTGTCTATTAACACAACAAGGCTGACCTCACTAGTTTACAATATAATTAATATTAACTAGATTAATATCTTTTACATTTATTATTAATCACATTAAGGTGGGGTCGACCTGTACCCTTTACATTACAATTAGGGTTACAGT
>SNQJ01S0056516.1:0-24169 GCA_010110895.2 Picea sitchensis | reverse complement strand
AAGAATGGAAGTGGAGATTCCATCATCGATGTGAGTCAAGATGATTCACAAGAGGACGATGTTCAGTAGAAAAAGTCACCGTTGAGTTGGCTTGGTAAGAAATGGTTGGATTTCTTGAGCAAGTAAGGCTTTCATTTTCTGTTGTAAATGCACTTTTCAGCCTTATGTGTGTATTTATGTCGAGAGTATGACAAGTTGCAACAGTTTATCATAACTTGTATGATGCAAGTTGCATGTGAATGCAATTCATTTGAAGGCATTTTTGTTTGTTGCACAACATCGTCAGGAGGATGTAAAAGTGGGGTATGATGTTCACTTGTTATAGCCATATATATTTTTCATATTCAGCTCTTATGTACCCACATGTTTTGGGTTTATGTACTTATGTTTGTACTGGAAGGAGAGTTGAAGAGTCATGCACATGCATTTGTTTTTATGTATGTGTAAGAAGTGAACCTGGTGATGGTTCATCATGAGTGATTCATGATTGTAACATGATTGTGTATCATGTATGTCGACTTGTCATTGGAAAGGTTGATATGTTTCAAATGAGTCTCGACTGGTGTCGATGTTGTCTTGACGACTATGTGTGTCGATCATGTTTTTCAACTTGTGTTTAGTCGATGGTGTTTGTTGACTTGTAAGTTGATTTTGAGTACACCAAGATGCAGGAAAACGCCATGTACTTTGATGAAGTACAAGATGTGACAGTTTGCTTGAAGAGAAAAAAGACTTTGTTGGCATCATTTTCAGCCTTGTATAAATTTGTTTTCAAGATTGATGGTTTTCTTGGTTTGTGACAAGATGTCACAGGAAAGTTTTTGCAGCCATTGGAGAGTTGATTGTTTTGACGCCAAAGAGTTCACAAGAGGGACTTGATTCTCAGTGGGAAGGTTGGCAGTCTTCCAAGCACAAAGAGAACAATGGGTCAACAGTAGCCAGAGAACAGTGGTTAAGGGACATAGCCAGTTGCAGTGCAAGTCATGTCAAAGTATCCAGGTGATTGTCAAAAAGACTTTTCAAGTAGAATCAGTTGATATAACTTGAAAGAAGAAGATTATTGAAGCTCAGACAGATAATCATAAGCTTTTGTGGGTCCAAAAGCCTTTCAGTGGGAAGGCGTGATCAAAATCTGGACCAGGGGTCAAATTTTAGCTCAAAAATAAATGTTCTCGGAATTTCCTCAAAACAAACGACAGTGTATCCCTCATCATCACGAACCCAACTCAATTCATTTCGTCTCAAACAGACGTCGGGAGTGAGAGATATCGCGATCTGTTCGAATCGCCAAACAGGTAAAAAAAAGGATGCTGACTGTGCAGTCCGTACGGATGCTAACGTGGAATGACCATACACTGGCATGGCATATGTGACGTGGCCGTTTCAGATTGGCTGACAGTTGGATGAATCATGTTGTGACACGTGGCATGGTTTTGGAAAATTATGAGGTGCCACGTGGCCCAGTCGTGGGCTGCCACGTGGCACCATGGCATTGGTTGTTTGTTCAAAATTTTATTAAGTCCACCGGAATTGAACCCCAGACCTCCACCATAGACCAAGCGTTTTGGCAATGGCCGTCCAACCGGTGCACCATGCGTTGGTTCTTAATAACTATATGAGTTTTAATTTATTTAATGTTGAATCATGTGTATGTTGGCGCGGGGGTCGGGCTGGGGCTTAGCCCCAGCCCGTGGTCTTGTGTATTATGGAATAGGACCTATCTATAAGTTGTGGCACGTTTTTAACGGTTAGCCCCTGGTTGTATAACATTATCATATGACCATTGAGCGCGTGGGAGTTGGGGTTTGGTCTATTTTAAATGGTTAGCCCCTGGTTTCGCATGTGACCACATGGAGCGCGCGGGGTTTTGAAATTGGTTCAAACGGTTAACACATCCGCCCGCCACATGTCTCATTTCTATTTGGCCTTGGAAATGGTTAGCTCTTTTGCTTTTGCGCGAGGTCGTATGGAGGACCTTGTGACCGAGAGCTTGGTGTTTAGGGGCCGGCGCGCCCATAACCATCCTACAATTTGGACCGTTTTTTGGTTATGCATGGTGTTGGGTTTAAGCACGTGTTTTGGAGCGTGTTTTGGGTTCAACGTACATGAGGTGCGTTTTGGCGAACCAGAGACAACAAGCTTGAAGGAAGAAAATGGCAGGAGGCCTATCTTCTTCATTTTTTGGCCGAATGAGGTGCCGTAAAAGCCCAGCTAGGGTTTTTGGACATTCTGAATCCATTGGCACTATTTTCACAACCATTTGAAGACTTCTTTTGTAGGTTTTTAACCATTGAAGTTTTAGGAAGCTCTAGGGAGCTTGAAGCTCTCATTGATTGAGGTCATGTTTTGGTGAGTCCAAGTTTGTTTTCTGTAACTGAATAGTCATTTTTGGCTAATTGTTATGCTCTGAACACATTGGGACAGGTTTCAGAGGCTTTTGAGGACTTTTACAGGTGTTTTTTCAAAAGAGAAGCTCAGTGAAGCTTATGGCCACATGTAGAAGAGGTCATGCCCGGATGAGCCATGATCTATTTTTAGAGTTTTATTAGTCATTTTTGGGGTTTTTATGTGTTCTGATCCCAATGGTACAGTCAGAATTTCCATTGGAGTTGAGCAGCAGCTTGTAAAATAACTTTTGAAAAATTAATCTTAGAGAGCCAAGTCCATTAATGGAGGCTCAAGGAGATGTAGCCCGGAGAGGGGTGAACTCCTTTATCATGTTGTTCTTATTGTGAGTGTTTGCTGGTTATTATTTGCTGCAAGTTATTTTTGTTGTTGTATTTATGAATACAACATATTTAACCATTTAAAAGAACATATCCTCACACATAAGCATTTACAAGAAGATACATAAATTTGGCACATAAACTATCTTGCATATTTTAACACATGAAGCAAGGTCCTGTAAAGTTTATTTTAATGAAGTAGAGGGTGCTTGCATAGCATAAAAAGTCAGCCTTCTATTTTCAGATCACTCATGCAGGTTGTCAATTAAGTTCTGGGGTAGTATGTGTTGACCGTTGTTGCTCGCCTAAGGATCCCTACCAAGTATGAGAGAGTTTCCTTTCTCCACCTTCCAGGCTAGCCCTTGACTGATAACATAAAATGATTTTACCAAATATTTCCACATAATGGAACCATTTTGATGGATTTTCTTCGGCCTCCTTATCCAATCCACCACTGAATCTGGACATATATATTTTTGTATTACTACCTTTGACCATAAATTGTTGGAGGATATTAGTCTCTACCCAGTCTTAGCAACAAGAGAGGTGGAGAAGATGTGTATATTTTTTAAGCCCCATCCCCCCAATTTCTTTGGCAGTGCCAAATAATCCCATTTGATCCATGGCATCACAAAACTCTCCTTCTAGCCGTCCCAAAGAAATTGGAAACATAATTTCCTTATTTTCTCTAGGGTACCTTTTGGGATCCAAACCATATATATCCAATAGACTAGAATCGTCTCTAGGACTAATTTTACCAGGATCGACCTACCTACTCTAGACAACCACCTAAAAATCCATTATTTTAGCCTTTTTTTGAGCTTTGTTAATAACTAGTTCCAATCCTCTTTGGTGTAGAAATTTCGTTTTAGATGAAATCCCAGGTACTTTAAACTTTCACCAATAGGCTTTTCCACAAAAGGAAAAAGTCCTTTGTAAAAAATAACTTCTTCTGGTTCCATTAGATGAGCAGAGAGGGTGGATTTTGAGTTGTTTATTAGCATGCCAATAACCCTTCTAAAAATATCTAGTGTGGAGCTCAAATTTCTACATCTCCCCTTAAACCTCTTCAAAAAATTAGTACATCATCAACAAACAACAAGTGATTGAGGGAATGAAGTTGGGTAAGATGAATACCTATAAAGGTTATGCTATTTTTTGCTTCCGAGAGAGCCCTACTTAGGCCCTCTGCTACCAGTAGGAAAAGGAGTGGGGATAAGGGGCATCCCTGCTGAAGTCCTCTCTCAAATTGGAAGAAAGGTGAGGTTTCTTCATTGATGAGAACTACAAAGGATCCCGAGGAGATGCAACTCATTAACCAATTTATAAAAGGAAAACCAAAGCCCAAATGAGTGAGTAGCATTCTCAGGAAAATTTAACTGACACGGTCATATTCCTTGGAGAGATCGATCTTCAACACTGCCTGGTTTTTCTTCTGTGCCTTGATTCTATGCAAGGATTCCTGGGCTACACCAATCGCTTCATGGATCTGTATTCCTTACAAAAAACCCAATTGTTCTTGGGAGATTGATTTATAGAGGATTCCTTTTATTCTTCTACTTATGATTTTTGCAATTATTTTATAGATACAATTGCACAGTGAAATGGGTCTGTATTCATCCAAGCTGTCAGCGACATCTTGTTTTGGAGTTAAAGCTATAAAGGTGGCATTAAAAGGTGGATGGAAAAACCCATCGACTCTTGATTCTTCTATAACTTTGAGGAGATCATGGCTTATGAGATCATAAATACCTACAAATAAATCCATATACCACCCATTTGGACCCAGACTTTTATCTTTTTGGAAACAATGTAGAACTTGTTTTAATTCTTCTTCAATTACCTTTTCCATAAGTTGTGCATTTTCCTCCTCTTCAACTAAATAGGGGAAAAATAGTTCCATATGTAAAACAACATCAATTAATACTCTTCTATCTATTGAGTACAATGATTTGAAGTGGTTTGATCCCAGCCTAGCCATATCTTCAAAAGAGGATAACATTTTTCCGGATTGATCTTTGATTCCCCATATAATGTTTGCCAATTTCCTGCCTTTTGCATAGGCTTGGAAGAATTTTGTATTATCATCACCGCTTTGCAACCAAAGTGCCCGACTTTTTTGTTTCCATTCTTCTTCTCTAACTTGTAGAATCTCTCTTCTATTCTTCTCCAAGTATAAAAGGGTCTCTGTTTGTGTTGGATTGGAAAAACCCCCTTTGTTAGAGTCATATAGAGATTGAAGGGTAGCTTCTGTGTGGGTTATGTCATGTTCTAGCTGCTGCTTTTTCCTTTTGGCACAATCTTTTGTATTTTTTATTAGGTATTTTAATTTCCTTGCAAAAAGAACGATTGCCCTCTCTGATTTCCCAATGGCAGTCCAAACTTCCTTTACTAGATTTAGGAAACTTTCTTCTCTTAGCCAAGCATAATTAAATTTTAAAGGGCTTTACAGTTTTCTAGAAGCTCCTGCTATTTCTAGAAAAAATGGATAATGATCAGATTCCCCCCTAACCTAACCCATTTTCTGAAGAGAAATGGTTCTTCCATCAACAAGATAGAGATAAAAAATTGAGCCAGTCTCTTGGAAATATGATCTTCTCCAAGTAGGTTTGAGCCTAATAGGTGCAATATCAATTAACCATGCTTCATCCAGCTTATGCACAAAGAAATAAAAAAGAGAATATGCCTGGGACCGGATTCAACCGCCCCTATTGAAACAATTATATCTCCACCCAAGATAAGAAAGGAATATTTCATAAATCATTTTTCTAGGAGGGAATTCCAGAACTGAGGACGATCTTGAGTAGGCTCATAAATGTTTATGACTGTAAAATATCTCCCCAAATCTTCAACGAAGACATTCATTCCTTATCCTACGGTGAAACCCCAAGAGTTTTCAAGCTTGATAGTTTTTGGGTTCCATCCCATTGCCAGGCATCCTGAGTGGCCAGAAGCATCTAAACCAAAGAAAGACCAACCTTTTAGAATCCTTTCCAGCAGATGAGCAACCATTGCCTCTTCTCCAAGGGTTTCTTGTAAAATTACGGCATCAGGTTGTGAAAGCTCCAACAACCTTTGGAGGGAGAGATGCTTTGAGGGGCTCACCAAACCCCGACAGTTTAAGGAGATCAATTTCCATTAGGAACCCCTTATGGGGATGGTATTTATCTAAGTGCCCCAGTGATAGAGATTTGTTGAAAAACTTCCACATCAATGGTTGCTCATGATTGAGCTTTTGATAAGAAATATTTTCTACCCCTCCCTTTTTTATTAGAAGCCAACGAAGGATTTAGCCCCAGAACTGACAGAGGAGGGCTCAGATGGATTGAGGAGGGAACCAAACATAACCTAAAGTTATAGCAAATGGATTTATTACCTGAAATCAAAGACGAGTCTTGAATTTGGAAGAGGGGCAAAAGCTCAGGGGGAGACAAAAAATGGGAAAAATAAAGACATGAAAGAGGAGGGCCTGGGGTTTTCCAAAGCATAGAGGAGGGAGGGGAGTTTTTTTAAATTATTTAAATCCACAATATTATGGGAGAAAGACTATAAAAAAATAAAATTTACAAAGAAAGGAGAGAGTGGGGGCATACCCAGATGAGCATCTACACCTTTTTTGAGCTGGAGCTCAACATTTGTAGGTAGCAATTCCTATGCTTGTCGCTTTCCCTCATCCTTTGAAAAAAAAGAAGCGGTGTCCCTTTTCCCCTGGTGGGAAAAATCCACAGAATTTTTCACAAAAACCTCACTCTAAGCCCGAAACGTTGCCCGTGAATGAAGTGGAGGCGACTCCACACCTCGACCAGAGCAGTAAGAAACATAGGACCTTTGCAGTGAACTCTACCGTTGAGAGGTTCTATGCTTCAATGGAAGAGAGAAATATGAAAACCTATTCCCATGCTTATGACATATTTGGAATTTGAAAGGAATGCCCTCATAATCAAGAGGCTTCTTGAAAACTAAACCCCTAAAAATTAAACCATCACGAATGAGATCTAACGTATCTGAGAGGCCCTTTCTGATATTTAGGGAAACTAAGATCCGAGCCACCAACATGTTTCCAGATGAAGAAAATGACATATCTACGTTCATTAAGGTACCAAGGGTATTTCCAATTTTCTCAAAACATTTCCATCTCCAACATTCTGGTGGCAGACCTGGCAACTGTACCCAAATGGGTCCACCTTTTCAGAAGAAATGGAGTCGAATCCAGACACCAGGGTTCGCCTAGAATCTTGTTCACATTCGAGGATGATTAAAATTTGAATATAAACCATCCTTTTGATATATTATGAATAAACAATAATTTAATCCCTAAGTCCTTCCACGATAAGGAGACCCAATATGTTAGAATCTCTAGGCTAATATGCTGACCATTTGCACGAGTCATTCCCGTCTTCTCTGCAAGTTCAGGGACCTAGGGAATCATTATGTTGTCTCCGAGGGCTAAGTGTAAATTTGTTGAACCTGGACATAATAGATCTACCTAAACGATAATACAAACATTTGCATAGAGAATTTGAGAAAGAAGAAGAAGGAGAGAAAGAATGAAAGAATTATCATTAACTGTAATGAATAATGAATAATTTACACATGATATACTCTATATAAATCAATGAGTGCGCACTAGAGGAGAACCAATGTGCCATAGTGGTGGTCTAGAGTGATCTGGAAACACACCAACAGTTATGAGAGTGAAGTGCCACCTAGTTTAGTCTCTCATGAAATTATGAGAGTGAACTGCCACCTAGTTGAGTTAACTAGTCTTCAGTTAACTGACTGAACAAAGAGTAGTGAGGAGTTAACTCAGGGAATCAAGGGTAATGCACCTGCCTGGCGATGATCCCAACGCAAGTGAGCATTAGTTGGTGATGATCCCAATGTTTCATGGTGACAAAACCAATGAAGCATTGTTGGCCCTTGACCAAGTTTTGAGGATTCTTGGTCATGTTTGACCTATTTTGGGACTTCAACAGGTTGTTGAAGGTGGAGCACAAGACAAAGTGGAGACCATGGGATATTGTCCCCTTTTAGGGCCCTTTTTGGGATTCGAGATTATGTAATGGGTATGGGATGTCGGCCCATGGGTTTACCCATGTTTAGGCCTATTTTGTAATGTATAAATAAGTAGCTAGGAAATGTGAGAGAGGGATCGAAAGACCTAGTAGGCCAGTGGGCTAAGTGCTAGAGTTGGATCTATGTGATCAAGAGTTGTAAGTTCTTTGTGCATACTATGTGAGGCTTGCAAGGCTAGTGTAAGTAACTGTAAGAGACTGTGTGAAGGCTTGGTGCTATACCCTAGCTAGAAGAAGGAGGATATGGCAGAGTGCGTGCAGATCTCCTGTCTTCTGCGGAGTAGAACTTGGATGCTATGTGCCTGTAAGAATCTTGACCAAAGATAATAGAGAAGAGAAGAGTTGGTGGACATAGCCCCAGGGTGGGGGTGAACCACGTAAATGCTATGTTTCTATGCTTTGTGCGATGTATTGATGTGTTTATGTGTTTATTTTCTTAGTTATTTAATATGACCACGTACATGATGTGTTGCTATGATTTGTGTGATGTATTGATGTGTTTATTTTCTTAGTGCTTTAATATAGATGAATGATCTGTTGATGCTTAGTGCTTAATAGTATGGATGGATGTTATATCTTAATTATGTACACATGCTTAGTGCTTAAATACCTCAGAATATTGTGGTACTCTGTAATTCGGGTTTATCTGCACTGTAACTGAGACTGAATATTGATGAATGTTAAATGATGAGTGCTCTGTTAAGTCTTAGAATCACAGATATGTCTCCTAGCTAAGGTTGCAGACATCTGAGTCCTGCAACCACCCCTGCCTCTACCTCAGGTGAGACTTCATCTTCTTCGCAGGTGTTGCCGAAAGGGTCGGTAGTTAGGGTTTTGTTGGTGCATTGTTGTAGTATTGAACCCTGGGTCTGCCCCTGTGCCAACAAATGATTTTGTTGTTGGGACCTGAAACTGTGATTGCTGGGAACTAAGGAGAAAGAAGTTTTGTGCGAAGATCTGACCTAAAATTGTGAAATCTTTGTGCGTAGATTTGTCGCTCTAGTGTGTAGTATTCTACTCGATATGTGAAGCTTTGTGCTAATAAAAGAAATGTGATCTGAAGAAAAGATGTACAATGTGTGAATGCTTTGTGCGTTGATAAGAGGTAAGAATAGTGAAAAGTTTTAGATCTAGAAGCTTTGTGCCTTGCTGAAGATAAGATTAGTGAAAAAATTTGTTTCTAGAGTATGGATCTAGGTATGTTTGATAAGATTTGTCCTAGCCTGAAAACTAGGGCACTGATAGAAGTAAGAAAATTTGATATGAGTAGATCTGATAAGAATAGTGAAAGATATGTTATACCTGTGCATAGAGAGAATGTTTGGACTAACAAATGGATGCAGGATCCTAGAAATATTTGTTTGCATGTTTAAAACTACCATGATCCTACCGCGCAGTACAGGAGAGGCTGGGGATCATTTAAGAAAAAGAGAGGATTAACCCTTTGTTACAGTTGCAGAAGACCGGGACATATGGCTAAGGAATGCCCTGGTAGAAGACCTAGTTGCCTCTGTTGCAAAGCTATGGACCATGAAGTTTTGGATTTCCCTAGAATGATTGCTAAGTTTGAAAGGATGAATACAAGACAAGAAGACCACGATAAGGGTCAAGCAACTGAAACCATGGCACCAAATCAAGAAGACCAATTTATATATCAAGCAACTCAAACCTACAGTAAAAACCCTATAAATAATCGAAAAAGTATTGCTGTTGTGATGAAAGGAAACTCTGGTACCACCTACATATCAACTTGTCGTGAGATTCAAATAAAAAAGATGCATTGAAGCAAGAATAGGAAACTTCAACATTGATTGTGTTCTTCCGTGAGGAAACATAGGTAACATCATGACATAAAGACTTGGGAACTTTAGGAGCCTCATTATGATTCCTTCTATTGGGAGGAATAAGATTATCTGTGAGGAAAGATGATAGCACCCCATGGAAGACTTACCTAGATATATATGAGTGTGTTAGTAGGTAGGTAGTGCTCATGGAACTTCAACAGAGGGAAGAATTTGAAGTTGTTAAATTTATTGAGACAATGCTCCATTTTATATAGGGCATTAAGAAAACCCTTGTATTGAAAGATATCGGGCTAGAAGGAAAGAAGAAGTCTTAGAAAAAGAAGCAAGAGCTGAAAGATTTTATGACTAGGAGGATCGCACACTAGATTGAAGAACAAAAGAACTGAAAGAAAGTTATTTAAGACTAGAGACTTGGATGTCGAAGTGTGAAGAACACTAGAAGACCTACATAAGATTAAAGTACCTCTTCCAGATACATATGAAGTATTACCCCGATTTCTAGGAAAGAATCTTACCAACGCGAAGTTACTCACTAAAAGAAGATAAGAATTTAATGGAAAAATGAATTCCAAGATGAAGCTCACCGGAAAAAGGCTATAAAACTAAGTAAGAAGAGAGCCATGATCAAAAGTCATAGAAGGTTCCAGAGGGAACATCGCAGCGAAAATTTGCAAAATTGGAACTTCGCCGAGATATCAATCCATATTTACATGGCACTTCATCATGGCTTAATCAAGACGCTTGTTGGGGATAGTATAACCATAAGACCGATGGATTGAACGGGTAGAAAAGAGTTTATGGTCGAAAGTTCACTACTAGACCATTGGGACCATGCCATAACCGATAAAGCCGAAGAATAGCTGTTTTCATCCGGGCAAGAGATCCACGTAGAAGTTATCTATTTATCCTGCTGCGCCATGCAACGGGAACACTTTTTCCAACCATGATCAAGGCTAAGCTCGCAGATTAGTTTATTTTTCATAGTGATCATCGTGTTATTTCCATCTATCCTCATGTATTGAGTAAAGCATTTTCAACCCAGATATCCAACCATGAGTTAAAGGTCCTGGATGAACTTTAGCCCACCTAAGAATCTGTGATGGAAGTACTCATCGACCTCATGAATTAGAGAGTCATGTCTGAAAAGAGTGATGTTCATGGGTGTACAAGTGTCATCGATTTAGAGGAGTACAAGCCTCTTCATTGACTACTCATGGAGTTGGATCATCTCGACCATCAGAAGAAAAGAGAACCAAACAAAGATATGACCTAGCCAATGGGTTGATCCCAACTATATTGTTCGACTACATCCCACCTCTGAAGCAGTGCAATGAGTCAAAGATAGTGTGCCAAGAGACTTTTATTACACCATAGTTACTGCATACATCCTGAAGGGGATAAGCATAGTTGGACCACAGCAGACAAGATCAGCAGCGTTGAATTTTAATGAATTCAACATTGGAGATCGCAAGAACTATAGTATGCTTTCCCCATACAAATACCTAACCAAGATGAAAGGAAGCATCCCAAATATAATCCCCTAACCATGGACGATGAACCTCACGTAGTCCACCCTATTAAACTGCAATGAAAATCCCACACTTCAGCTGACACCAGGAAGTCGCTCAGGTCAAGTTATTGCTTATGTTACCACATGGTGGCTACTTATGTCTAGATCATCGTATCACAGTCAATCCGACACTAATCCATAGGATCAAAGTATTAAGTATGCGAATCTAACCAGTAGGAGTTTTATCTAGGAAAAGTCACAGATCATGCGCTGGCACAGAAGATCATGGATACATATGACGATGTTAGTAGATGCGAGAAGGTAGCTCTGATCCGTATTGCTAAAGGCAATCTAACTCCGCTAGTGAATAGCCGTAAAGTTAGCATGGAAGAACAGACCACGCAGGTCATGGGGTTTGTCATCAAACTCACAGGAAAATGTGTTGAATGAATGAAAATGAATTGGACGAGCCACCTCATCAACCAGTTAGAACAAAACTGTCACGAAGCTCAAGATCAAGACTATGATTTCCATTTTAGTTAGTTGTTGATACTCATCGCGTTCATATCTTGGGAAATGTCAGAAGGTGCAACCTTCCCAGATATTGAACCATTCGAGACGCTTGTTGTGAAGTTCACTACACTCTAGTACTCGAGTGACATGGATAAACAAAGGGTAGTTGAATGACATTTTTCACACTCATTACCTCCGCCTAAAGAGATCAAAGATGAATCCTCCTCAGATGATCAAAACCCTACGAGTTTCACCCCTAATGAAGTTCTATTATAGATAGGGCATCATCCACCTTTGGTAA
The DNA here is from genome assembly GCA_010110895.2 of Picea sitchensis. NCBI lineage: Eukaryota > Viridiplantae > Streptophyta > Pinopsida > Pinales > Pinaceae > Picea > Picea sitchensis. The sequence continues at coordinate 12,239 of SNQJ01S0056516.1, read as the reverse complement.
CGTGAACCGATGAACATATAAGGAGAAGCTTCAACAGTATTACAACTGCATGGAAGAGGACCTTGAGGAGATCACTAAGGGATAGTCAGTGAACCTCCTTATCCCCACCAAACCCACAGATATATATGATATTGACAGCCCATAAGAAACTCATAAAGAACATAACACACCCAAAACCAGCAGACAAAATAAGACTAAGGAGGTCCAAAACTCAAGCAACACCTTAGGGAAGACTCCTTCAATGTGACCTGACCGAGGGGGTGATGATGAAGTAAAAGAAATAAATGGAAAAGGAACTGAACATAATCTAGATGAAGTAACACCACCTAGATACGAGGTTGACCTAAGAAGAGGAATTTTCTCCGAACCTTCTTGGAAGAAATCAAAGTCACCATGACCAAGATGAAGACTATCCACTACCATGATTTTGATTTCACTACAGCGTTTCCAACGAGACACTTACCGGGAAATCATGGAGAAACAAGAAGCTAAGAAAGAGGAAATATACGACATAATTAAGGTCGAATTTCGAGGGTACAATAAAGTTCAATTAGGGCGCCAGTTGTCCATCATGCTCTACCTTAAGGAGAACTAAAGTTGGGAGATGATGTACCAACTCCTCGCCTTTAACCAGTCGATGTATTGAAGCTTGCTCTTCATCGCGACAAGAAGATAGCACAAGCCACCCAAGCTTTGAAGTAAGAGAAAGGAGTACTCACAGAACAATGCAAAGTTGCAGAATAGGAGAAGGTCTTCTCCTGGAAAATTTTGAAGAAGAGAAAGCCCAAATGCAACAAGAAAAATAACAGCTGCTCGCAGAGCAACTCGGCGAAAGAACGAAATAACATATCCCTCCACTTCTTTTGGTGGACAGGATTGAAACCACGCTTACGCGATCGAAATACACACTGGCAGAGCAAATTTCATAGAAGCTATCCAACAACTAGAACAATGAATAGAAGACTTATGAGCTTCACATCGCACTGACCCCTCAGAGGGATGTAAAGGATCAAAGAGAAGCAATTGCTCAGCCATAGTTTGAAAGAATCAAAGTCCTTGCCATGGAATACAAGAACCGAAAGGATCGAATGCCCAGACATATGATCAACTCACTGAGAATCCGTAATTGAAGGCACTAGATTCATAGCCATATGGTGCTGTGCTACAAGCAGACAATACAGAGCAGCCAGTCTCCTGTGAGATGTGGAAAGAATGAAGAGATCCTAAGAGAAACTCACCAATGAGGGTCCATACTATTCAGAGCAGAGTTATTGAATTAACTCAAAGACTCCAACCGGTACGTGATGAGGGCTTACCAATTGTTCAGTAGAGATCAAGGTCGAGGAGCCGCGAATCGAGCAAGTCACACTCAGAGTTGAACAACTAGAGGACTCACAACAAAGCAACCATACAAGAGTTCAATTCAACAAGAGGCCATGGTACAACAACAAGTCGAAGAAACTAGAGCCAAGATCGAGATTTTGAAGCAGAACACCGACATCTGAGTGACTCGTGACGAGTCACATGTGAGTGTTGGGGTTTGCTGTCCTTTGACCAAGTTTTGAGGATTCTTGGTCATGCTTGACCCATTTTGGGACTTTGACAGACTATCAAGGCGGTTAGGCGACAAAGCCAATATCACAAGATATCGCACTCCCTTTTAGGCCCTTTGAGATCTCGGATTATGTAATGGTATGTGATGTCGGCCCATAGGTTTACCCATGTTTAGGGCCTATTTTGTAATGTATAAATAAGCATCTAGGCAATGTAAGAAGAGGGAATTTAAAAGACCAAGTAGGGTCAGTGTGCTAAGTGCTAGAGTTGGATCTATGTGATCAAGAGTTGTAAGTTCTTTGTGCATACTGTGGTGAGGCTTGCAAGGCTAGTGTGCAATCAAGAGGACTCAGGTGAAGGCTTGGTGCTATATTCTAGCTAGAAGAAGGAGCAGATCCGGCTAAGAGCCAGCAGGATCTCCCCGTCTTCCGTGGGAGTAAAAATTTGATGCTGGTGCCCGTAAGAAGCTCTGACCAAAGATACAAAGAAGAGAAGAGTTGGTGGATGTAGCCCCTGTGGTGGGGTGACCACATGTTGTGTCATGGCTGATGTGTATGTATGTATTGATGTGTTTATGTTTATTTGCTTAGTGCTTTAATATATATGAATGATCTATTGATGCTTAGTGCTTAATAGTATGGATGGATGTTAGATCAAATTATGTACACACATGCTTAGTGCTTAAATACCTTAGAATACTGTGATACTTTGTAATCAGAGTTTATTCATACCAGAATGAGACTAAATATTGATGAATGTTAATTTCATTGAAAGTTTGCTATGTTAGAATCACTGATCTGTGTCCCAGTTAAGGTTCTAGACATATGATTCCTACAACCACCCCTCGTCTCTACCTCGAAAGTGAGACTGCATCTACTTCAGTGTTGTCAAAGGGTTGGTAGTTAGGTTTCTTGCTGGTGCGTTGAACTGGTCACTCTATGCCAACAAGCATCTAAACTCAACTCAACTAGTCAAACTGAAGCGTCAACTGAAGAGAATATTCTCCTAAAATATAGGAGACCGATAATGACTAATCATGCACTAAATAAACAAGGAAAAGCCTTAGGAAAAGAAATCCTAGGTGTGTGTAAGTAACTCCAATGACCAACATCACTATGTAGAAAATAAAGAATGGGTCCCAACGACGAGGCCATGTTAGGTACCCAAACATAAAAGCAGATACAATTAAATAAAGTGAGGAAAGAGGGAAACTCATGGGAAACCCCAAGGTGCAATGTATGTAAAAGAAGAACTAAAGTTGCTAGGCAACTGTGTCCAAATTAAGATGACTACAGAGAATGTCTCTTACTCAATGAAGTGGCCAGAAGATGTTTTCACTGCTCAATAAGGACATAATTGTAAGTCAATGATCCTGTAATAAGTCCCGGATGTAGTGCATATGGATATCAATATGCTTTTCCCATTGTCATTGCATTGGGTATCTGGAAAACTTGAGAGTACTCTGATTATAACACCATATAACTATCAGACGATGAAAATGAAATCCCAACTCAGTGAGAAAATATTGTATCCACATAGCCTAAATGGTTATGTTTAACTACCCCCCTGTACTCTGCCTCAGCTGAAGATAGAGTAATGGAGTTTCTTGCTCTTGCTCCTCACCAACGAGTTATGCCTGCAACTGATTTGAGTGAGTAACTAGATGTGGGCTTGCGATTGGTGTTATTGTCAGCCCATTTAGAATTAGTAAATCCAATGAGATATAGTGTAGATTTTGTTGCATAATGAACCTGTAAAGGTGATGGTTCCTTGTATGTATCCAAGGATATGCTTTGCATCCTTCCAATATAGCTTATGCGACTCCTAGATGAACCTAGAAATTGAGCCTAAACCCAGGATATGGAGAGGTCCGCTAGAGTGTAGGGATATAACAAGCTCCCCCACTAGTTGTTTGTACAGATTGTCAACAAGGAGTCTCCCCGCCATCCTCAAGTTTGACTGATAGGAAAGGAGTCGGAGAAAAAATTGCAGTCTGTCATGTGAAAATCTCAAGGAGATCTTAGCATACTGGCCTCGAGATAGTTTGATGCCCTGACACATCCCGACTTATTCAAGGAATATTAGTGCAGCGTAACGCGTCTATCATCAAAACCCGGCTATGTAGAATACTTTGGATCAAGAAAGAATTGTTGAAGCTCTGAGTAACTGGTGATCAAATAAATTAACAATGTATTTACTAGGAGTAGAAGTGAATCATATGTCTTGAGCATGTATACATTCAAGTCTCAGATTTACAATGTAAAAAGTTCTATGAAAAAAAGTAGGAGTCCATCTTGGCATGCCCATGCCCTCAAGTCATGGAGTCCATAAAGAAACTTCTTTTAGCTTCCAGTGACCAAAATGGAGTCTAGTGGATAAACTCTTGGGTTACTAATGTGGTGATCTCCTCTATAGAGATCACTGTGGAATAAATGCATTCTTCATGTCCATCTAAAGGAATTCCCATCCCTTGGCTGCAGCAAAGAATGGCAAGTGTCAATCGATGGAATCCATCTTCGCTACTAAAGTGAAGGTTCCCCATCATAGTCAATACCATGAACCTGTTGGAAATCCTTTTTGGCTGGCCAATTCCTGGCTTTGTATATGCTAATTTATCCATCCGTTGCACTATCCCAGAGACCTGGCTCTTCATATGAAAAGTTTCATCCCTGCTGAAGGGGAACTAGATCCCAAGTTTGGTTCTTGAGGAGGGAGTTGTACTCCCTCCCCGCATGGCATATTCCCAAAGGGATTTCCAAATGCCTCTTGCCATAAGACCATGGATCTAAATATCAAACCAAGAAAATATACCTAGAGGGAAATGGTCTGAAGTGGAGGCAATAGGAGGCTCCTCAAAATCAGATCGAGTCCTCCGAGTATCAACTGGATCACCAACAATCTAGATTCCCTGCATCTTGAAGAGTAGCTTGTGCCCACTTGGGCCTCTTCTAGCTCCAAATTTCATCTAAATGTCTGGACTTTTGCATCTGACTCATTGATTTCAATCAATCATATATCCCTCCTCAATTTAACTCCATCCGAAGAAGAGTCGTGCTGATGCATGCTCATCATCTCGGATAGGTGGAAGAATGAAGGTGTTTGTATGGTCACGAGGTGCATGTGAGACACTTCCTTGAATTGGACACTTCGCCAATGATGATTCCCATTGGTCTAAGGAAAGATCAATAAGACTATATCCTTCACACCATTGAGGTATCTAACAAAAAATACACTCTGCCTTCCTGTGGGATCAAGTACCTTCTTTCTTTAAGAGAATCAACCCATGCACGTGAACCATAAATGTGAAAGTGGGTCACTTTTGGTTTGAGGTCAATCCAAGCCTCATAGGGCTCATCCTTGTGCAATCTGTAAGTGTTGTTTGGAGATGTTTCAAATTTAAGTTCTTCAGCCCATAGGGTCTCTGTTAGTGACTTTGCATGTAGCATGCAAGATGCCATCTCCTTTAGAGATTTGTTTTTCCGCCCAACAACTCTATATTTTTCTACCTGAGTATAGGAAATCGTGGTGTCAGAACCCAACTCTACCTCAGCAAAATATTATGTGATTTCATGATTTACATACTCCCCACATTGAGGACTTTGGATCTTCTTTCGACTGGTGGTCTCAACTGTGGCTTTGAAATCTTGAGGTGTTGAAAGACCCCGACATTTTCCCTTTGAGAAAGTAGATCCAAGTAAATAGAGGAAATCATCAACAAAATGAGAAAACCTCTCTTTGTTGAGATGGATGGATGGTAAAGGACCCATATACCGTGGGATTAGATATAAGGTGCAAAATCTCACTGACTTTCCTTTGTCGAATTTCTGAGGGTGTTTCTCCAGAACACATCCTAGTATACTCTCTTGGAGAAATAGATGTCTGGTAAACCATCAACTAATATTTTCTTGATAAGTTGTTTCACATGTATCCGAATTCAAATGTCCAAACCTTTCATTCCATATCCTACTACTTTCATCAAATACGTTTGTCCAAGAAAAATTAGTTTCAATGAATTTGGAAAATGTATACAATCTAGAATAATGATTTACCTCCCACTGGTAGAAACCATGGAGATTGTTTGCATGTTGTATATGTCCATAGAATTTGGTGTGAATATGAATTTATTTCGTGTCGTAATTCACATTCATACATAGAGAGAGCCGGGTTGGACAAAAAGTATGGGAACGTAACACATTCTCGCTTTCGTTGGTGAGTCAATCTTTCATTTGTCGGTGGCTTTGATAGAAGAGTTGTCCCCTATCATAATGGGAGGACCTTTGCATTCATCCAAAGAAGAACATATTTCTTCTAAGGCAGCCATGTGATATGATGCTACTGAATCTACGATCCAAGAATCAAGAAAGGAGTTGATGGAAATCAAAGCACCATGAATTTCCTTTCTTGGAGAATTTGGATCTTCCGCTTCTTCTTCTTTGCACCTCGTGGATGCACCTCCGTGTTTTTTGTTGAAGCATTTGAGACATTAGATCTATTTCTTATTTTTCATGCATGCATATTTTGAATGGAATACTTCAGACAAGCATTTGAGAATTTCTCCTATTTCCTTTTCCCCTTTGGATCCGGAGTCATCGATGAAGGGTTTTGAGTAATTCTTCCTTTTCGATGTATTGAGTCTTTTTTTTTTGTATTTATATTTATTATATTTGTATCATCATACAATGAGTGCATGCTATATGGACTTTATTGTGCCCATGTTGATGATCTTGGTTTGCTCTTGTGTCGTGGATTCGATAAATTCCTCAAGAGTAGGCATCTTCTTGGTGGCTCTAGAGGTGAATATACCAAAATGGAATGTGGATATGTATACAAATAATTCATGACCAATATTGGAGAGAATGGTGAAAACCATTTGTTTCTCATCCTCGACGATCAACCCTGCATGGAGTTGCTAGCACAATCCTTGAATTTTGTAAAGAAATATTGATATTGTCGAAGATTTTTTGATCCAATGTGAGAAGATACACTCTAGCATGTGTCCCCTCATCCCATCCTATTTTCCAAAGATCCTTCCAAGGTATCCGCCTATTGGGAGTCTTGAGTAGGAAGATATGTGAAAAAGGAAACCAGGAGACATAAGACTACAAATTGTTCCGAATGCCTCATCCATGCGATTCAAGTAACTAGATTTTTCTATGGATGATGTCGGTTATGTATATGTATTCAAGTTTAACCTTTACAAACCTCCGGGTTCCAAGATGGGCTATTTTCTCCTTCCATGTACTAGTTGTATGGGTGTAAGAATTTATCTTTTGGAAATCCATCTTTGCTATTCTCAATCTTTGTACCCGCAAAATTTTTGTGTAGCTTTTTCTTAGTACCATCATCTCTCGATCGTAAATGTGTTGAACTCTGTACCATAATAGATATAGCTATAAAATAACACATACATTTGCAGAGAATTTGAGAAAGAAGAAGAAGGGCAGAGAAAGAATGGAAAGAATTTACTAATAACCGTAATGAATAATGAATAATTTACACATTATATACTTTGTATAAATCAACAAATGAGTGAAAATAGAGAATCCAATGTTCCATGGTGGTGGTATAGAGCGATCTCGAAACACACCAACAATTACGAGAGTGAACTTCCACCAGTCTAGTGTCTCGTGAAGACGGGAGTGTACTGCCACCTAGTTGAGTTAATCTAGTCAACTAGTCTTCAAGCTAACTGGACAACAAAGAGAAGTGAGGAGCTAACTCAGGGAATCAAGGGTAATGCCCCAAAGTATGGTGATGATCCCAAGTAAATTGTGCATTATCTAGTGATGATCCCAATGCTGCATGGTGACAAACCAATGCAAAAACTAAACTCAACTCAACTAGTCAAACTGAAGTTTTAACTGAAAGAGAATATTCTCTGTGTGGAATATTCTCCCCAAAATATATAGGAGACCTGATAATGACTAATTATGACTAATAAACAAGAAAAACATTAGGAAAAAAATAAATCCTTAGTGTGCAAAGTAACTCCAACACTAAAAAGTGTAGTTGAGGGATCAAGGAAATGCATGGTCATGCTTTCTTTTGCTTCAGGGCCAAGGGATCTCCATAAAAAATATTTGACTCAAAATGGCTAGGGTTAAACCTTTTGGACTGGAGAGTAGGAGAGGGAAAAGGGGAGAGTCCCACTAGTGGAAGGGAAGAAGGAAGGGAAAAAAAAATTTCAGGTCTAAAGAGGAGGGACGACTTGGCTCCAGAGGTGGGAAGAAAAAAGTGGATGATGACTAGGTAAGGAACTTACCAGGCTGGGAAGAGACATAAAAGCCCCAATATTTTCCATATGAACAGGGTAAGGGAAGTGACCCAAATCCTTGAGAGACTCATTCTCATCGAACTGTAGAGAAGAAATAGGGAAAGGATCCTGAGTGACAGGAGAAGGAATTGAGCTCCAAGAATATAAGGGAACCTCTGAATGGTTTGGGGAAACCCCCTCACCAAGGCATAGGGTAGACATTCGAGGCACCTAGATCTCCACCCAAATCAAACAAATGTGGAAATGGGAGAGAATTATGAGATGGGTCTGGCGATATGGCTTCCCTCAATCCAACGAAAGGAAGTGACAAAAATGATGAGCTATTGTCAAAGAGAAAGCCAACTGGAAAATTCTGAATTAGTTGTCCATCCAGGTGATCATATCCCCTGCTTGTTCACCCAAGTTATGATTTAAAACTGAATATTTTCTACAAGGGAGCCCGGATTAATAATAATAAGCATCTCACAATATTGGTTTTCCCTTCGTGGTTTTTTCATGGTTTTTTACCTAGAAAAATTTTGTGCAATGTGTTTGGTTTCTATTTGTTTGCTCTAATCAGAATGTTTCATTAATAAATCAGTTGTGATTTTATTCAATAGAACTACTATGTTTGGAATTAATTGTTGGATGTTAATAAGATAAATTTAATATGGTATCAGAAAAGTGATCTCTCAAGGAGGAACTGAGCTGCGATTGTGATTTTGCGGTTAAATAATCTAGAATTATTTATTTTTTTATGTGCTCAACAAGGGTAAAATAATAAATAATAATACTAATAGTAATAAGGAAAACATGGTCTTATAATAACCGACGTATTAACCGCATTTATCTGCCAAAGTTGTAGATGAAGATTGGCTGCATGTAAGCAATATTCGGCGTCAAGTGTCAACAGAGGTAGATCACAGTAAATCCACATGAGACAATCCGCCAGCTTGCTGATGAGGTATGGGATGATGATGGAATACAGTGACAATGTGGGTGTATGCATGCATCGTGATATAAAGGCTAGGTTGTAGGCTGGCAGGAAGAGGTGTAGGAGTTGGGTCGGGAGCTGGGCCGTGGAGTAGCCGTAACTTCTAGCAAGGAGGAGTCGTAGGATGAAGAGGAGCCGCCAACTAAGTAGAGGGTGTGACGGGCCGTAAAAGGGAGTCTCCGACCAAGATAAGGCACAAATAACTACCACCAGCAGGTCTCCTCTACAATAGTAACCGACCAGGTAGCCAGACCAACAAATCCAACCGGCTAGGTCAGTCGTACGACTATAGTACTGGAGGGAAATAGGGTCGTACACCGCAAAGGACAATGTTCCAATCATCAGGAAGTTGTAGAAGTCACCAAGAATCCCAAAGAAGTACTTGTAGAACAACATAAGGCTATGTTCATCCCCAAGCAACTTTGGGTAGGGATCCGGGTAGAGGGTAGTGGGTCAAGGTAGTGGGAAATAAGAGTCTGGGCAGTGGGAAGTAAGATTCTGGTCCACAGGTCATGGAAAACTAGAGATCACCTTTCGTTTTCATACCTGAAGGACTAGGCACATATTTTTCAAGGTTGTATTTTAGGTATAGATCAACCCTGAGATGGAAACAATCAGTTTGAGGTAAGAGGACCGCTGAGGGTGCTTCTAACTTTCTTCCATGGAAGGTGAGGATCATGTTTCTCCTGAAGTAGAATCGACTGCGGAGTCATGCAAATGTTGTAATGACCGTACCGATAGATCCTATAGAGCTAGTCAAGCATGAGGTAAGGGAGGCCAAGACAATGTGGATGATCCTAGATTCGGTGAGGGATAATATTGTACCTCACCTATTTGAGAAAAAGTTATCTGATTCTAGGTTCTCGAATCTAATAAATCTATTTCAGAGTAGTAATGAGAATCAAAATATTTCCAGAGGGACTAACTCAGGAACACCAAGATATCCAAGACTAATTCAGTGACCAATTATCTCACAATGATCACTCAGGTTCGTGATCAACTTGCAGCCATAGGGGAGGATCACTCAACTATGTAGAGTTTGTGAATGTGGTATTGAATGGTTTTTCCAAGTATTGGGAACCATTCATCATGGACATTTTTTCTAGAGAGAAACTTCCTGAGTGGGTGATACTTTAGTATGATTGCATTTAGGAGGAGACTCATCGAGAGGCTCTGGGAGACCCATAGGATAATGGTGCTGAGGAGAACCTTGCACTTGATAGTTAGGAAAATAAGGGTGAGGGGAAGGTTAGGAAGAACATAGGTGGAGATTCATCTTCACAATATGGAACAAGGAAGGACCTAAGTAAGGTCAAGTGTTTTAACTATCATAAGAAGGGACACTATGATTCACAGTGTTCAGAGAGGAAGAAGGGTGGAAACAAGATGCATCCTGTATGTAGTTGCATCCAAACAAGATGGAAATTCAAGGGTATAAATTCTTCGAAGAAGGGTCCAAATGATATGGAAATTATAGATTTCGGTTAAGAGGGAGCAGGTGATCAGGTGGATTTGATAGAAACCATGGTAGTGGATATGGTAGAGAAGACAAAGACACCTACGGGTGGTGGAAGTACATTCCTCACTAAGAGAGAGTGTTTAAGTTTGAGTAGCATTGATAGGCACTCCCACATGATTTAGTGTGTCTAACATGTGGGAGACATTAATACTTCCCTATTAACCTTAGGAAACTAATTTATAATTTTAATTCATTTTAAGGATGTCTTATTATATTGGTAAAGGAGTTTAATTTAATTAAATGCCAAGTATTTGGCATTAGTAATCAAATTAAATCCTAGCCATCGATATCAGGTGGGCCATTATCCCAGGACAATATCCCAAATTAATAATAATAAACATCTAATAGTATTGGTTTTCCTCTGCTGTCTTTTCCCATTTTACCCAAAACAATTAATGTGCAATGTGTTCGATTTCCAGTTTTTTTCTTCCACCATAATGTTTCATTAATAACTCATCCCTACTTTTATTCAATAGAAGCAACATGTTTGGAATTAATTTTTGGGTGTTGGGTTAAGATAAATTTAACAAAACTACCACCATTCTAGCTAGTTTGTATTTTTTTGCATTTCATAGTCTTTTTCAATTTCATTTATTAATAGAATCTTATTCTCACTGCATTATTGTGCTTCTTGCAATACATTTGTGTTTGTATGTTTCCATTCCTATTCCTTCATTTCATTTCCATTTGAAATGGACAGAGGGGCCTGAGAGCAAGGACTTCCTCCAAAACAGAGATCTGAAACTTTATCCATTCGATCAAAAGAAACTTCTGAGAGAGACTTCGACTAGCCAGAAATGAAGAAAAATATGCCTGCATCACACTTACTAGTCCTCCTCCTGCGAGTAGTTGTACCATCTTCATCTGGGCAACCTACAATAACAAAAAATGATCTGTAGAGTGAGAGCAAGAGAGGTGGAACTTCTTGTCCATCCTCCATCTGATAAAATTTCAGCATCCCTTCCTGGAGACCCAAAGCATATTTTGAGAGGTTGTATTCCTCCTAATTGAATTCTCTGAAGGAATGAATTAACTCAATGGTGGAGAAAATAAGAGTGAGAGACTCAATCTGCTTCTTCCAAAAGAGTAGGACCATGGCCTTGAGATCGGCTTAATTTTTCATCTAGCCTATTATCATTTTTGAGTCTCCTACCACCTGTAATTCATACACGTGTATACATGTGGCCAATGTGAGCATGGCCCAAAGTTGTAGGAGATCTGCTCTATTGTTTTTGTTGACGATTGCAACTACGTGACACATTCTCTAGCTTACAAACTTGAGAACAATCCCTTGAGAGGGGTGTGTGGTTCCTATCTGAGATAGAGATGGAACGTAAAGATGGCATCCTCCTTATAGAGAGTTGAATATAACTTGAGATGATTCTCCTGTGTAATGTAATGAGAAAGAGATCTGCAGAGTTGGACGTGCTTGTGGCTAAGAACAAGGTGAATGTATGAAATCCCAAAGTGTTGGGTGCATCATCATGAGAACATAAATGAAGATGATGTATTAGCCTCCTCTGAGAAGAAGAGTTGATGAGAAACTCTAGATGACTCTCCTGTGTAATGCAGTGGGAAATACGATCTATTGAATGGACATGCTTGTGGATGAGCACAGGTGAACGAAATCCTAGTGGCTGAGCACTAGTGAAGAAGTGGTTCTTCTATGTAATGCAGTGAGCTAGAGATATGGACATCCGTATGGATGTGCCCCTAATGGATGAGCACTAATGGGTGTATAAGATCCCTTTCTATATTGTTCAAGAGTCATACCTGACTGTAACCCTAATTGTAATGTAAAGGGTACAGGTCGACCCCACCTTAATGTGATTAATAATAAATGTAAAAGATATTAATCTAGTTAATATTAATTATATTGTAAACTAGTGAGGTCAGCCTTGTTGTGTTAATAGACACTT
>SNQJ01S0056515.1:48049-60305 GCA_010110895.2 Picea sitchensis | reverse complement strand
AGTCACCTTCGAAAAATCCCTAAAAGAGTTTGGCAAGACTAGCTTTTTAAGTGCCAGTAGCTTGAAGCCAATTATCAGGCATATGAACCTTGAGATACTTCAAGAGTTCCTCGACCTCAGAGGTCATTGTAAATTCAATAATGGAGCTATAGATCATGACCTTCCCCACAAGAAGAGGTTTAGGAATCCCAAAGGTTAAGGTCATGCATTTGCTTAAGGTCGACCCCATTTTAACAACATTTTTAATAGGCCAAAACTTATAATACATCATCACTTTGTTGTTCAGGGAGGACTTTCACACTACTTAAACCATCCACCATTGTTTCTTGCAGTGGAATTCTTGTGGACTTGAAGCTAAGGAAAATATGTGTTTAAGGGGGCAAATAATTAGGTTTAACCATGAGGGGCCAACCCCCAAAGGTTGTCTTCCACACATCAATGGGATCTATTGGCACTTAGTGATACTGTGACTTAAGATCAATCTTTTAAAATACTTGGCACCTTTGCGGTGTTCAAGAAGATCATCAATCTGAGGATTGGATACTAGATATTTATTGTGATTTTATTCAAGGTTTTGTAGTCAATACAAAGTCATCATACGTCATCCTTATAAACCATCACAAGCAAGTTCTTGTAGGGTGAGGAGCTTGATCAAATGTCACCCTTTTGTACTAGCGCTTGAACCTTGTCATCTCCTCATTTTCCAAAAGAGTGTGTTTATATACAAAGCCATTAGGTAAGTGGACACCTAGTGTCAAAGAAATTGCATGCTTCACCTTATAGTGCAAAGGTACCCCTATAGGTGAGGTGACGATATCTTTGTAATCTTCCACCAACTAATTTACATGTCGTTGTTGCATAAAGAGACCTGTTGCAGAGGTGGTCACAATGATTTTCTTTTCTCCTTCCGTTCGAACAATGAAGAGGACAAATCTCCCAGTGTGAGAGATTATCTTTATGCACTACTTAGTAGTGATTGGAGACACTACAATAGTAGAGGCTACCTTTGGTTTCTTAGAGAGTTGGTCTATCAAGGTAACAATGATACTACAAGGCCTAAACTAGTATACAACATATCGGTTCTACATGTATAGTTGTACTACAAAACCCAACAAATTTCAAGTGGGGCAACTTCACATAGTACCTCATCTTTGAAGGGCTTGATAGCATATTACAAGTGACATTGTTGACTAACATGAATGTCTCGTGCATGGCTTAGCAAACTAATGTTATATGATCGAGAGTGGTTTCTTTTGAAACTTCATTTTCTTGACAACCTCAGTTGGAACTGGTTCTTGTTGTCATTGTCAACAATGAAATGTAGCAGTGTCCCATTCACCCATATCTAAGTCGAAGTGACACCCACCTTCCTTTCCTCTAGTTGGACATTGAGGTGGGGATAGTAACACTAGGTCCCATGTCGATGCATTGTTTTCCCTATCCATGGGTCTATTGATGTTAGTGTTGAATTAGAGTTCCAAGATTTCAACTCAACCAATAACAATTGTCTTGCATGAAAATTTTCATTGTTGTCCATGGGATTTTATCGGTGTCACACCATTTCCTTATCCCCTTCAACTTCTTGTTCTTCTTTGCATGTTGATTGCATTGGTTATTCTAAGGTTGATTATCCTTGCTTTGTCCTTTGTTTTAATAATTAGGCCCACCTTTGTGGTTCTTTTGCTATCGCTAATTTCCAGTGCCAAACTCTTTTTTTCTTTCTGCCAAAAATTTCCTCAATCTTAACAACGCAATTATACATCACTCCTAGTGAAGAGATGTCTAGAAACTCCATTGTGGTTTGGATGTATCCATGTAGATTGTTGCAATAATCATGAACTAAGTGTCACTTTCAGTCCTTGATATTCAGTTTTTCACGTAGGGTATGGAAGGCATTTGTGTACTCTAGCATAATCTAGGCCTTTACCTTCACACAAGGATGTCCATCTCATGCATTAGTATTCATAGTTTCCAAGGAGGTAATACTCTTCCTTGAGGGCATCAACAAAATCACCCCAAGTGAGTTTCATCTTGTACATTTCATAATCATCTTTGGCATGTTGCACATAGTAAATATCCCACCAATGTTGACATGGGAAAAGGACATCAAGAGTGTGAAGATAATCTTCCCACTATTGGAAAAGTTGTGAATAGATAACTCTCTAGTTGATCTAACCATCTCTCCAAAGCTTTTGTGTTTATCTTGCCTTCACACAGAGAGATTTCAAAATTAGCCTAATCCTTGAAGGATATTGTTCCTTTGAAATGGATACGTGTTAAAGGTGCCTCCATCATAGTGGGGAATCGTTGAAAGATCAACATAGAAAATCCATCATCTTGCTACTCTATTGCTCGAGGGCTTATTGGAGCAACAATTTGTGCTTCATCTTCTCTCTTTTCCTCCACCATGTGAAGTTGCTTGAGCCATCAAGGAGGATCTTTAGTAGTGTTGGTTCACACAAGGCCCAACTACTAGAATCTTCAGCTCATGACAATGAGCACTCATAGAATCTTTGACCCACTGTTGAATCTGAAAACTTATGAAACACCTAAACTTCAGATCTCCATAAACCAAAACGTTGTAGGAAATATTCAAGAGTGTAGACACGTCATATCAAAAGGTTAAATCATTCCAATAGAAACCATATACTAGATCTAAAAAATAGAAGTTTGAAATCGGATCTGAAAACTCAATCTGCTCAGCACTAACCCAGCATTATACTGAATGTGAAGCAAATCTGAAAATTAATTTAGCATGCTAAATCAGTAACAGCACAGCAGAACAAAAATGAAGCTAGAACATATATGAAGATTAGATCAATGTATTAAATCAGCCACAACCTGAAAGATATAACAGATCTGGAAATCAGATCAGCAAACACATGTTATGCCATCAATCACATCTCTTACTATCACAGAAATAAAAGGATTGCATAAACAATGGCTCGCAAGCTCAACCCAAACCAATGTCTCACAAGCTAACAACGCAAAGTACTCTAACTAGCAATCTCATTAATCACACTACTCTTGCTCTACTACTCAAGCAATCTCTAGCAATATGATGAAGTAATGAGTCCATCATACCCTTTTAGAGAATAAGAGAGAGGGATTGTTACATTAGAAGCCTCTAGAAGGGACCGCTCCACCAAGCCCCAAGACTAGGTTGATCTTTCCCCCAAGAGAAAAGGTCCACACATGGAGCAATCCACCTATGAAAAGTATCTTTCATAATTAGTGCACCTCCCATGTGCTAAAGGTTGGTAGTTACATAACAATTCATGCCTGTTAAGATTTGGGTACCTTAGAAAGTGGTCCCTTTGTGTTTGTGAGTCTCTAAACACAAAGGGGGAGACTATTACCGTTAATACTTTACTTTATGTTTTAATTTCACTTTGACTTGGGAGATTAAGTCAAAAGTGAAATATGTCACTCAAGTCATAAAGTGACAATTAATTCACTTTGTGGGTGAATTAATAGACATAAAGAAAAGTAAGGAAACTTGAGAAAGTGGGCTTCCTAAGTGGTATTTTTGGATTAAATCTCCCCCATTGATTAGACATGGCTAGATTGAATCTAGGCCATTGGTCTTTTAGGTTTGGCCAAAGAGAGGCTAAAGGAGGGAAAAGGGTAAGGAAGAGGCTCATTGTTCACTTGCTCACTTGAGAAATTTAGGTGAGAAGAAGGAAGTGAAGAGGAAGAGAAGTGAGGGTTTCAAGGAGAAAGGGGCACACTAGGAGATTAGGGTGCAAGCTTTCTTGGAGCTTTCATGGAGGGCGCATCTTCTTGAGAAGAGAAGGGTGCATGGTGTGGAGAAGGCTCTTGCTTGGAGTTTGGGCGCACTATAGGAGTAGGGGCGCACTACAAGAGAGGAGGCACACATCTTAGTGAGAAACCAAGTGTTGGGCGCAAGGCTTGAGGGTCAAGTGTTTTCTTTGTGAGCTAGCATGCAAACTAGTGAGGAGGTGCACTAGAGACTAGTGCACACTTAGCTTGTGAGAGGAGGGGGCACACCAAGGGTTGAAGAGGGTGCACCAAGAGGAGTTGGGGTGCATTCAATCATTGCAAGGGCTCACATTTCAAGGAAAAGGAAAAGGCAAGGTTCAAGCAAAGGGCTTAGGAAAAGGCAAGAGACAAGGCAAAGGCTAAAGGCTTAGCAAGAGAAGAAGGGCGCACCAAGGCAAAGGGCGCCTTTGTTCAAGGGCTAGCAGACACATCTACAAGGAACTCCAAAGCATCCAAGTGTGGTTGCTATTGTACTCAGTTCACTTATATATGTTTTCCTTGTTGTAAATTTTTCTTTGAGATCTTCTATATACATCTATCTCCAAACTGGTTTTCCCCGGGGGGGTTTTATCTAGGGTCATGTTGACCAAAAATACTTGTGTCCAAATTTCATCAGCAGTAGGAGCTTGTTAAGATCCTAGAGGAGTGCTATATGTTTTGAGGTTTGCATGTACTAACATTGGGTTACTAAAACTACTTGCAAGGGCACCTTAAAAGAGCATATATCCATCAGTTGAGGGAAGATTTCTTGGCAGATTTGAACAGACCTGTTTTCTGTCCTAAAACAGCAGCAAGGACAGATTTGGTTGATGAAACTTAGAGCCCAACAAGAGGTCAAAGACAGACCCATTGGGCAGCCCTCATAGTTCCTCAAATTTCTACAATGCCCAGAACACTTCTCTCAATAACAACCTAAGTAGGGCATACCACATGTGCCAAGGTAAGTGGGCACAAATCTATATGTGCCAAAGATCCATCCCACATATTTTTTTGCAATAATACTTACATATTTTTATACCACAAGGACACCCTCCTAATCCAAGAATCCAGGTAGACACATGCCAACACGTGCTTCACACGCTCCTCCATGTGGCCTAGCACACTCCTCAATGTAATTGGTCAAGTAAGTGTGCCCTCAAAGCAATTTAGAAGGTGGTGTTCTCTCCCTCCAAACCAAGCACTCAACTTTTGAAAATGAAAGGAGAACTCCTCACCTCCTAAGCACTCATGTAGCAAAAAATGGTGAATAGGTTTGGGGCACCAAGGGAAACTAACACCAAGTCCCTGTAACTTGATCTCATGGGGCACAGGCAGAAGGAAATAGAGACCATATTGCTATGATGCCTAATTTGTGTTATGTTCAGAACAAAATGAAAAAATAGCATTAACACAAAAATGGAGTGAAAACCAATTTATATTAAAGAAACAATGGTGGAAAACATTGTAATGGTACAATGGCTAGAATGGTTGTAGTGATCTCTAAGAAGTGATGTGTATGCTACACTCAATCACATAAATCACCTAACCAGAGGTTGACACTACATCTTAATGCCAAAACCCTAAGAGGTAAGAACCCTAATATGCAATAACGCCATTCCTAATATGAAGTTAGGGTTGAGTATGTCATTGAGCTAACAAAGATGAGTTGTACAAAAAAAGAGGATCCTTGTTAAAACCATCACCTTTTGCTCATTGCTTTATTTTAGTCCTTCTTTAGCTCATTGAAAAGAGAATTTGCAGAGTAATCTGAGGACCTTCTTTTAGCATAAAAATCCTGAAAATGTATGGAAAGGCCCAGAAAAACGCACTGGATTGTTTATGAGATGTACCTAGATGCCCCCCCCCATCAAGGGCCCAGGTTTCAAAAAGTGGATTGGTTCATGGCAAATAAAGTCTCCCTGTAGGCATACAGGTCTGATCTAAAACCTCCCAAAACTATGAGTTGGCTTGAGAATTCCACCTAGAGGAGACAATAGAGCTGGGCAACATGCTCCAATACAAAATGTCACTGAGACAGAGCCACTAATGCCTTATGAAAAATCTAAGTGCCTCGAGATAATGCCAACACGGTATGATTCTTCTTTAGATAAATCAATAAAATCCATATTGTTGAGCTACCGATACTCAGATAGAGTCAACCATGTGGCTCCCAGAATTCCTTAACCCGGGCCATGGTAATGGACTGAGGTGAAATATCGTTGACAAAATACCCGATCAGTCTGTGTCATTTGAGCTATCGCAAACACCAAAATATTCATCAACAAAAATATCCACGTGAATTTCATCATAAGGGATTCATTACCTCTTGAAAGACCTTCAAAATAAATTTGTGGATCCTTTGACAAAACCATGGTTGTAGCCACTACTTCTGTCCATACCCTGAGTGTTTGTTGTGTCAATGAACTCAACTTCAAGCCTAAGGTCAACCATATTAAGGTGCCTTCAAACCTGGTGAAAAGCATGAGTAACCGCCCAATGCCACTATAGTATAACTAGGCTATCATAGCAAAGATCTAAGGCAAAAGCAACAGACAATGAAAGACAATAGTACCGAACTGTCAAACACTAACAAAGTATTCACCGAGTTATGGATGATTTATTTCCCTAACCAATATGAATCTACTATTATTTTTATTGCTGTCCTATAACAATATGGTAAATCCTCTAGTCCCAACTATTATTAATATCAATATTAATATATATTATCACTGGGATGTGCCTAAAGGAGTTGAATCCATAACACCACACCCCCTGTCTCGTGCACAATGCTTTTTAAATTTGAACAACGTGACCACTGATTTTCAACAGTTTTTTCAAAATAGATAGACTAGCTTAGATCCATGTTAACCCTAGATCTACCAAGCGCCAAGAGGGATCAAATTATACGAGGTAAAGCTTTTTGAGGATAGAAAGACTTGAGGATTGTACCTAAATAAACATGATCCCACTCGGACCTTGAGAGATCCGGGGTTAACATGGATCTAAGCTACTTTATTAATATTTTTTTAACTTCAACTTGGCTCATATTTTTATTATTATTTTATTTATTTTACTTTTATTATTATTTTAGTATTTTGTGACATACCTGCACTATAGAATGTGCCTCTTGGCACAGAAGGTTCCTTCTTGAGAATACTTATAAATTATAAGGAATTTGTACTACAAAGATTTGTTTAGTTTTTTCACCAGAGTCTACAACAATATCAATAGGAATTGCTTTTAAGCTGACTAGCACACAGGAAGGTGACTCCCAAAATGTTTCTAGATCAGAAAACATAGAATTTAAGTTACCAACCATTTATCAATGAGAAGATCATACAGCTAGGAATTGTTTTTATTCAAGAAACAAAGGGATGTATTACGTGGCAAACATATTTTCTGTGTATAAACTATAAGCATATACTCTGAAAGCTGATGTTGATTTCAGTAAAAAATGATTGAGAACATCTCTTTCAATATAGGACAAGTCATGTCAGGTACCAGTTTTGAATTTTAAATTTAAAAATCAAGGTATGTATAATTCAAAGTAGTCAGCAAAGTAGGTATCTTCAAGCAGTTCTGAGAGTTTTAAAATCTAAGAATGGCTTGATACTCCACAAGCTTCACTAAAATATTCCAATAATCAGGTTGCTTTCTGTGCCACCTCAAAACAGAAAAGAAAACTTGGAAAAGCTATTGTAAAACCTCTGGCAACAGAAAAGGGACAACTTTAAAACATGACTAATCCATTTCCGAATTCCATGAAGGCATAGAATTCAAACATATTAAAAGAGTTAGAGGTGATGCCGGAAACATTGACAATCAACTTGCTGCCTCATCCACTTCGGACTTGAAGACAAAGCTTGGAAAAGCAGTAGTGATATCTCTGCAAAGAAACAAAGGTAACAAAGAGTGCCATTAGTTCATCTAGAAATGACCGTGCAACAAAAATGAAAGACATGATAAGCTTGACATGTATGGATGAAAAACAGGTTCACGGGACAATTGAAAAATGGAGATAGAGAGACACAAGAGTCGTCTGCACAAAATAAGCTTGCAACTTTATTATATTCAATTGCTCACACTCAATACATATTTATAAGACCTCAATGTCTCTAGGAACATTGATGATGACTTTATCTTCTACAACAACTAGCCACCTCATTGGGGCCCAAAACATCTCAACCTTATCTTCTTCAAATACTCAACATGATGTGTCCAGTTTACCTATTCTCTCAAATCATCCTCCAAGCTAACTTGTACAACAGAGCATACATGTGTTCACATTACAGCAAGTATGAGTCATATACTCCAACATATTCATGTGGTGGCTTATAATACCTACCTCATCTAACTATTCTTGACTAATGACACTTTATGATTAATAAGTCTTCATTATAGTCACGTTAACATGTTGTGACTTTATTACATTAAATTATTGTGTTGGAGTGTTAATACTCCAACACCCCCTTTACACAACTACTAATTTTATCTATTTCCCCCCTATCAAAGGTTCAAAAACTTACAAATATGATTACAAAGATAAAATAAATAAATAAATTATTATCATCTTCTCATATTTCCATATCCTAGGCCCTGTTGATGATTGCAACGTCGTGTGACATTCTCCAGGTCGTTCTCCTCTGGACTGAGTTGAGACGATTTGTGAGAGAGAGCCCATGTGATGGGTGTGCGTTCTTGGCCTGAGTTGTGATGACGTGTGGTCTCTTGTTTACTCCTTTGGACTAAGTTGAGATGATTTGAGATGGTCTCCTGCCTTGTACTCCTCTGGACTAAGTTCAGTTGGCTTGAGATGGTCTCCTGCCTTGTACTCCTATGGACTTAGTTGAGTCGGCATGAGATGGCTCTCCAGATGGTAATCATGTGGACTCAATTGAGTGATCTGTTGAGAGTGACGTCCCTGTGGTTGAGCACTAGAGGATGTGAGAGATCCCTTGCTATACTGCCAGAGAGTGAGACTTTGGTAAAACCCTAATTGTGTTGTAAAGGGAAGTCGGCCCCACCATGTAAAGATAATTAATATTGTGTAATTATTAAATATATTATTAAGTTGTACAGGTCGGGCCTATTATGCCAAGTGTCATGTTTATTCGTTGAGTTAAGTTTTGTATAAATAAGAGATATATCCCCATTGTGGATCTCTCTCACACTAACTCAACGCATGGTCTGAAGTTAGAGGTCTAAAATTATGAGGACTGCAATTCGCACTTCTCTAGGAGCTAGGTTTCTCAGTCATAGTAGCACCCTATTGTGTGTTAGGTTTGGTGGTGGATGGTGGATCTTCTCTTGGCAATATAGCAAAGGATTGTTAGGTTTCTCCCTTGGTTGAGAAGGGTTTTCCCATGATATTTCTGGTGTCTTTTGTGCATAGTTATTCTTCTTGTAATCTTGGTTTACTGCAGCTTGTGTTGTTGCGGGAAATGGTTATGGTTCAGTTAATGATAAAATGAAATAAACTACATCAGCTTGAGCTAACCATCAAAAACTTAACAGGACCTATGTTGGCACTCTATTGAACTGTTGTCTCCTTCAACTTGAACATAGATGACATTGACATTGTAATGTCCCTTTCCGAGTAGGAGCTCCAGAGAGGAGGGCTAAGTAGTCTAAACATCCCCGTTAGACTATAGCTAGGGAGGAACATGGGAAAACAGGGTCACTTAATGTCATTTCACTAGAGAATGTTATAATTTGAAAGTGACATTAAGAGAAAAGAGGGTAAAAGCACCCCCTTGAGTGATTTGAGCTGAAAATAGAAGGGCACATAAGTCAACAGGGAATTGGGGTTTGGAGGAGTATATGAGGAGGTAAATCAACCTAATTCCTCATTATGCACATTTTATGATTTGAGAGTGAGCTCTGAGGTGACTTCTCAGGTTTAGGAGAATCAGTGACTTTGTGGATTCCAAGAGGAATACACCTAGTGGTTGACTTCGGTGTTGAGAGACACACCCTAGTCACCGAGGAGATCACACAAATCTTCTATCAATCTTTAGCAGTAGTGACATAGGTTGCAACAGCAAGGGCACACTTATTTAGGGAGAATCCAGTGATTCCCTTCCAACCCAGTTGAGAGGAAGGCAGGGCACATCTATTGCTTGGTTTTTTGTCAGATTCCGATGGAAGAATCATCTTGGGTGCATTAGTCAGCTAGTGAGGGTGCGACAGTAGGAGAGGATACATTTCGGGTTCCTGAGAGTTCATCAGATCAGATTCAGGGAAACCCTTCCGACCCAGTACAGAGGAGCCTAGGGCACTCAGTTTGAGACCATTATAGCCAGATTTTGCTGGTGGAATCTCTAAGGTGCAATTGTTGGCAATAGTTGGGGTGCATTTCTCGAGGGGGATCCATCCGGGGTTCGTAAAGATCAGCTGAGGGTCGATCTTCAGTTGGATAGTTATCGAGTGTCTGCATGAGGTACTGGCGCACTAGTTGAGACAGATTCCAGGCAGATCCGAGGAGTTTAACTACCGGGGCAAACTTTCCAGTCTTGCAACAGTTGTTGTAAGAGTGGTTGTAGCATGCAACAGATCCTACCACTCATCCATTGATCCAACAACATTCTTCTATTTCAAGGTATCATTGTTTTAGTTTGTTTATTGTATTCTGGTTAAGATCCATTGTCTCTGATCTAGCTGAGAGATTTATTTTATTTTCCCGCATGTGGCTTTGTATTCATCCATATTCCATAATACATAGATTACATTTGTTCTGTGTTCTTTATCTATTGCATGTTTGATTCTATACTGTTAAACAAAGATTTCACTGCAAAATCACGATGCATCTTAAACCCAAATTACTAAACACATCCAGAAACCCAAAGTGTATTAGTTTCGACAGTAGATACTAGACAATTGAGTTGCCTATTCCGATCTGCGGAATTAGGGATAGTACAGTGGTATCAGAGCTGCAGTCCTTCCATCCTGTGACTAAAGCCGATGAGTTCGTCAGAGAACCCAGAGGGTCGTGAGCATGTAGGTGACGAATATGTCACTTACAAGAGACGCAGGGAGAGGAGACCTAGGCTAGATTATCCACCCTTTCCTCCCATTTCAGAGGAAGAGGAAGAGGCGCATAGGGAAGTAGAGAGAAGGGCAGAGCATGAGGTAGAGCGTGAGGTAGAGAGGATGATGGGAGACAGGTCCGAGAGGCCAGAATCCAGTGGCAAAAGCACCCATGGACCAAGATGCAACTTTCATGCAGGTTATTAGCAATCTAGTGATCAGTCAGCAAGCCATGACTCAGTCCTTGGCACAGATGGCCGATAGGTTGGCTACAGGGAGCACACCGGGCACACAAGCCCCACATGCAGCACATGGAAACTCAGGGGAAGGCAGTAGACCCCATTCACCTACTCGCACATACACTTCTTCGAGTAGGATTCCCAGGCCATTATTCCCCAGCTTCCATAGGGCACCCCCAACAGCAACACAACAACCAATAGCACAGAGGCATCACACACAGGCAGAGGATATTGCTGAGTACAAGAGAGAGTATGCAGCGTTGGGACCAGATTTCCATCAGGACATGACCCTAGTCGAGTATTGTGGACTCAGGCTCAGGAACCATCCCAGAGATACTCAGAGGGGAGGACAACAGGAACAGCAACAGGGGCATAACATAGACTTCATCCAGAAAGTTGGTAATCTCACTATACCTTCTTTCGACGAATCATCCAAATGCACTGCTAGAGCTTGGGTACAAAAACTAGACACGTACTACAAGCTCAACCAAATGACAGACTGAGGCCATCAGTTTCGCTACCCTACATTTGGAGGGTGAGGCACATGAGTGGTGGCATCATGGACTGGTGACATTGGGTCACAACCACATCACTTCTTACCGACAGTTCACAGAGAGGCTCATGGACAGGTTTGATAGGAGAGATCCAGAGATCCATTTTAGGGATCTAACTCAGTTGAGACAAACTGGCACAACAGAGGCATTCATCACAAAGTTCCAGAGGGTAGTCGCGGCAATGACAGATATTTCAGAGCCCAGGTTGGTCATGCTTTTCATAGAGGGGCTCACAGAACCCTTGAGAGGATGGGTGAAATCCTACATGCCTCACACATTGCAGGATGCCATCCTACACACTAGAGATCTAGCAGACTCGGTGCCAAAAACTAAAACTTTCTCCAAACCCTTCGTGCCCCAGAAGGACAGAGATAAAAATCCATTCCAGAGAGAGTGGAAGGGCAAGGAGAAGTTGGATGATGAGACGAAGCGAGAGCTTATGAGGAAGAAGCTATGCTTCACCTACAAGGACCCTTGGGTCCCCGACCACAGCTGCATGGGCAAGGGTGAGATCCATTATATTGAGGTGGCAGCAGACAGTGTGGATAGTGATGAGGAGGAACGGGATAGTAGATCCACTAGCTCAGAGGAGGAGCATCACAGGCGGAGGAGCAACCTCCACGGAGACCACCAACACCGGTAGGGACCCAACCACCGGTAGTACCATAGCCTCGC
>SNQJ01S0056514.1:84988-96219 GCA_010110895.2 Picea sitchensis | reverse complement strand
GTGTCGCACTTTCGTATTTTTGGTTCACGAGCATGGGCTCACATTCCAATAGATAAGAGAAAGGATTTGGAGCCTCAAAGTGTTGAATGCATATTTGTTGGATATCCTAAAGGTGTCAAAGGATATAGATTTCTTGACTCTCACACTGAAAAGTTCATTCTAGCTCGAAGTGTGAAGTTTGAAGAAGAATCACTGCATGATTTTTCAGAACAACCTGCCGAGGAACCGCTTGTTGTCACTGAGGAGGAGGAGTCAGAAACTTCTTCGAGCACTTCAGAACAACCATCAGAGCATCCTTTTAGGTCTGATATAGAGGATGAGGAGCAGGTCATGGCTGCTCCAACTCAGTTTCCAACTTGGGCAGAGAAAACCCTGCAAGATGCGGGTGAACTAGTTGGTGATCCTGTGGATACAAGAAGGACTAGATCACAGTTTTTTGGGGCTCCTCAAGCCCTGGCTGCCAAAAACCTTTGCTGCCTATACATTTTTATATGTCACTTGGTTCAGATCCAAAGTCATACTCTGAGGCTGCTGGAAACCCACTTTGGGAGGCTTCCATGGATGAAGAGTACTCTGCTCTTATGGACAACAATACATGGGACTTGGTTCCACTTCCGAAAGGAAGAAAGCTTGTTCGATGCCGATGGATATATCGAACAAATATTGTTGTAGATGGTGAGATCAGAAAGTACAAATCTCGACTTGTCGCAAAAGGATACTCACAGGTACATGGCATAGACTACACAAAGACATTTGCACCTGTTGCAAAAATGGACTCCATTCGACTAGTTTTGGCCATTGTTGGTTCTTGCAGATGGGAAGTTCACCACATGGATGTGAAGGGTGCATTTCTTCATGGAGATCTCAAGGAGGAGATCTATATGGAGTAGCCACAGGGATACATTCAGAACTCTTCCCTCGTTTGCAGATTAAAGAAATCTTTGTATGGCCTAAAACAGTTTCCCAGAGCCTGGTATGCAAAGATGGATTCTTTTCTGCTTTCCATTGGATTCATTCGATGCAAATCTGATCCGAATGTTTATTTGCTGCAACATGATGATTCCCTTTTGTTGATAGTACTTTATGTATATGACTTACTGATGACAGGGAACCTTACTTCATCTATTGATTTGGCAAAATCAACATTGCATGATCGATTTTCCATGACAGATTTGGGACTGTTGCACTACTTTCTTGGTCTTGAAGTTTCTCAGTCTACTTCAGGGATCAAGATGGCATAGTCTAAGTATGCATCAGATCTACTTGTTCGCTTTCAGATGAAAGAATGCAATCCAACATCATCTCCCTTTCTTTCGAGGGTCAGATTTGAGGATGCAGATACTACACCTTTGGTGGACAGTACACTGTATCGACAGTTGGTTGGGAGTTTGTTGTATCTTACTCACACCTGACCTGATATCTCTTTTGCAGTAGGAGTTTTTTCCAGATATATGCATGAGCCTCATGAGCTTCACTGGAAAGCTGCAAAGAGAATCCTTAGATATGTGAAAGGTACTCCCAGTTTTGGTATCTTTTATGCTGCAGATTGCCCACTTTCACTGATTGGGTACACAGATTTTGATTGGGCTGGCGATGGTACAGACCGCAAGTCCACCTCTGGTTATGTTTTCAGATTTGGTTCAGGGCCATTTTGTTGGTCTAGCAAGAAGCAATCCATGATTTATTTATCTACAGTAGAGGTAGAGTATAGAGGTGCAGTGAATGCAACTACACAGGCTGTTTGGTTGTAGGGGCTTCTCTCCAAGTTTGGTATTCAATATCCACTTCCGACTGTCATATTTTGTGACAATCAGGGGTCCATTCAGATATCAATTGATCTAGTTCATAGGCAGAGGACCAAGCACATCAAGATTCACATGCATTACATCCACGAGCTGATTCGTGACAAAGTCATTTCACTGCAGTACTGCCCCATAGAGCAGCAGGTTGCAGACATCTTCACCAAATCCTTCACTGAAAAGAAATTTTTAGAACTGAGAGATATGCTTGGAGTGGTGGAGACAACTGGGTAGGTCACTTTTGGCCACTCAACATTTTTTTTCCTCTTTTTTTTTTTGAGGGGGGGGTTTCCCACGAGGTTTTCCCTCTTTCCTCTTTTCATGAGGAATTCTTTTATATAATGAGTACCTAAAATGGCCAAGTTGTCGGGACTCAAATTTTTTGTCATTACAGTTAGGTTTAAGGGGGGGGTGTTGGAGCATAATACTAACTTACATTAGTTTATACCTAGATTAGACTCTTAGATCTTGGTTAATACATTCATTTACACTTTATTTCACCTAATTTGGCCACATAGAGAAGAAGGGCGCCTCATCTCTAGATTTTAGGGAAAACTGCTAATTTTAGATCAAGACTAAACTCCCGGTTCTTGATTTATTCTTGATTTATTCCAACTCCCCCATGCAAAACTCATATATTATTGGGGAATGCGCACCTCCTCTTTGAGTGAGAGATTTATTCCTTAATTAATGATTTTTTTCGTTACTATTATTAGTAACTACTATTTCGGATCAGTTAAGTGAGTTGGAACTGCTTCTTTTGTCAGTTAAGTGAGATTAAGTGAGATAATGTGCATCACTTAACTCTTGTGGACATTAATGAGTGTGTGACATGTATCTTTAGTGGTTTAGGTCAAACTATGTGGTCTCCCTTAGCTTATGACACCTATTTTAACTATTTCTAGCTTTTTTTGACGATAATTTCTATGTTGGAAATTCTATATATTCACCTCCTCTCTTCTTTTTTGAGGATGGTTTCTCATGTATATTCATTTTTTATTAATATAATTCTCTGATTTATGGAGAATTTTTTTTCTC
This sequence comes from Picea sitchensis, assembly GCA_010110895.2. NCBI lineage: Eukaryota > Viridiplantae > Streptophyta > Pinopsida > Pinales > Pinaceae > Picea > Picea sitchensis. The sequence continues at coordinate 93,382 of SNQJ01S0056514.1, read as the reverse complement.
TCATCTCTTGAATATTAGCAAATTGTTTGTGTTCAATTTAACTAGAATTCTAGATCTATCGGGGTTTCTGCAGGAATTCTACATTATGTACTTATGAGTTGGTTGAGATACAAGCTCTACAATACATTTCCTTTAAACCATTGTCAAAATAATCGATGTTATGGGCAAGGTGACCGAAGAGGAAATGATGTTGTCTTAATTATCTCTCACAAGTATTACTATGTTACATTTAATTGGACGAAGAATCTACACTCCAATTTTAATTTATGTATGGTGTATGGTATGTGGAATGGTGGTTACTTTGATTTCAAAATGGCAAGGGTTGCGCACATTGTTTAAATTGGAAATCTAAAGTTGGGACTTGGTATCCCTAGCAAGGTTTTGATATATGTCACATTGGAGTTTTAAAACAAAGGTTGGCGTATTTGTTAAGTTTGAAACTTAGGAAAATGGTGGTGTATCAAGCTTGCAATTAATTGTTAGTGGGTTGTATGTTGTATGGTTAACTTGCTCGTACTGGCTATGGATGAATGTGTAGGTGTAGATACAATGTGCAGTAAATGCATGTTTCTCTAACCTACCTCGATCCTGCTACCCTAGCCATTTCGCATTTGATCTTTTGTTGGTTGTTGTTACTCCGCTTTGTTCGACTATGGAAGAGGTATACGGACTTGGTCGACTCTCCTTGGCAATTTTTACACACAGGTATGGGGTTTCTTGTTGCTCCATCCATGAATATTTCGCTCTGCTCTTTAATTAAGTCAACAATTGGCTCTTGAGTTTGCTCGCTGTCTGTGCATTTCCAAAGTTATGATATGTGGAAATTTTGACTATGTATGGATTATTAGCGAAGTTTTGGTCTTTGTGGCGTTTGTATTTGAACTATTTACATTAAGAAAGTGGGTGTCTCTTGTTGTTGATAAAATTGTAGTTGCCTCGTTGCTTGACCTATGGACAAAATATTGTGTGGGAGTTTTTGGGCATGCCTTCTCTCTGGTTTTCTTTGGTGGTTCCTCTCTTCCTGATAAAAATGGTGCCACAACTTGTAGTCTTTGGGTTATTTTTAGATTCTGCTGGTCAGCTAATTATATGGCTATCATGCCTGTGCCCTTATATAGGCTCTATGATTGAGATTGTTAATTAAACTAATGGTGGTAACGAGACCGTTGAAGACATTCCTTTGTCCAAACCCTCAAACTGTTGGTCTGCTCGTCCTCCCATACCTCATCACTGTTGCTGATTGGTATATTGAACCCTGTATTCGACTAACGATGCAAGGGTGGCCAACACAACATTTAATAAAGGCATTGTTCGTGCTCTTTTAGTCATGGGTTTTGTTGATTGCTTACTATGCGATGCTAGAAATAATGCTAAGCCCAATTATATTTTTTTATGCAGTATGTCATGTGGCAATGTTGAGGTGATGACAGTGTTGCAAAAACATTGCTTAATATATACAACTTGTTGTGTTAGCATGCTCGAGGTGTTTGATTTTTATGAGAAAAGAGTACTTATGTGGATGAAATATATACGCATTGAATGAGTCTTGCAAACTAGAATGAAAAGGAAATTTAGAAGCTTTGTTATTTGAAGTATCCTTTGAGATTTTAATACTGGCGATAATGTCGTGGACCACATTCTATCCATTTCTTCGACTGTTGGTGGTGATTATTGTAATGGTTGGAATGTTTTGTCTCCTTGAACCTATTATGCACGAGCTGTGTTATTACTCTTGAATGTTTCTTTGGCAAAAAACTTATGAAATTATTCCTGTGCAATGCAACTTCTAGATGCAAATGAATAGCCTTGAAGTGAAATATCAGTTCTGGAATTTTGGAACAGAGTGTTGAGTTTCAATTTTGAAATAGTAAAGGGGTTTAAATTTTAATGTTGGAAATGACATTGTTTGATATATGATAGAAAAATATCCATAGGAGTCCTTTCCATTATTCCATTTTACGCAAAATACACTCCATGTTATGCTGTTACTCATTTTTAAGGAAATTTTTGTATGGAAATAAAAGAAGTGATGTGGAATTTAATTGATGATTGGTATTCTGTGAGATGGTTGTATACACAGTTTGATTATTTTATTGATTGATTGAACAATATTCGTGAATCTTTACTCCTCCATGATATCATCTTACACACAATACAAACTTCCTATACTCCCAATGACCCTATCAATCCCATGTTCATATGGAAATTAATTAATGAAAGTTTTATGCAATTAATTAATGGAAGTTTTATGGATGAATTGCATGGGTTTTGTAGTAAATAATAGAGCCAACTCTTGATTTACTTAAGTTTATTTTCATGTATGGATTATTAAGAACCTCACGACTGATTAAATATTACTACAGAATGAAAATTTTCAGTAGGGGCAGTAATGGACAAAATAATAGAGGCAGAGGTAACTGACAACGAGGCTATATAAGGCCTCAATTTTCTATTCACTTCGATGTTGATCCACAAGAGTTAAACCAACTATTTTGAGCTGAGTTTTTCAATTTGGTTGGCCATGGTATATTGGATCCCCGACCTTTACAAACCCCCATTTCAACCTCCTTATAATTTTCCTGACATTCATGTTCCTCCAAATGTGTCTATGCAGCCCGAAGTCCCTGCTAATGACGGTTGGCAAGAAATTGTCAACCATCTTGTCTGTCACCACTGTGGTTGGCCCACTGTGTCATTGCCTTTACCACCAACAACTAATCCCAATGCTCAAATTGCTCATGTTGTTTCGCAAGTAGAGTCCTCGCACGCCAGCAAAAGATGAAAAACTGATATCCCACAACCTGTGCAAGACAAAGGAAAAGCACCCGCCTCCAATCCATCCACAGAGTCTTCTAAATCTGTGTCTTCACGTCTCCACCTAAAAGATGATTTCTCCCATTTGATCATCAAAATACAGCTCCAAGGGTCTAACCAACCAAGGGCTATCCCAGAAAATTCAAGAGGAGACAACAGTGAGAAGAAGAAATATGCCTCACACAACAACAAATATGGATTTTAATGCTTTTTTTATGATATCCAGTTATGAAGACAATGTTTAATGATTTTCAACATATTTTGGACAACAAGCTTTATTTTGGATATTTTTGTGGATAAGATGGATATATTATTTTTTGGGATATAGTCTTAAATTTCTTTGATAGGAGTCACAAGGGGTCTCACCTATTTAGTTATTATTAATTAGACTCTTATTTATATATTATTATTATTAATTATTTCTTCCCAACTAATTAGTTAAGTTAATTTGACTTAACTAAATAAAGTAGTTGAACTATCTCAACTTATTGAGAAAGAATAAAGGTTCAATGAGAGGAAGAGAGAAGGGGAGAATAGAAGGGGAACTACAACACTAAGGTTTGCTCTCTAGTTAGTGAGATAGCTTCAATTTTCATTCATTTCTGAGTTTACTTGAAAGCCCAATCCTCTTGATGATAGCAGGGTCTTATTGAAGGCAACATGATTCAAAACTGAATCATACATTTCAACAACTTGTTTTAAAGGTGTTTGATTTATCTTTGATAGTTTGTGTATTCTTGTTGGTTTATGGATTAATTTTCATGGCTGATAAAGAATATCTTGCAGAGTCAAGTGGTAGCATTTTGTGGCAAGCTGATCCGAATCATTAGTTTCAATTTTATTTCACTGTCAAGGTCTTTTTGTATGGTGCCCATCAAAGAATTTTAAATTTTACTTTGGTCCCTACCCTCACAGGGGTTTGTAAAAGAGAAATACAGTTTTGTATCCCAGAATGAAATAAAACCAGATTATTGTTCTATCTCATACATGTATTTCATGACTCGATCCTTCATTTTCAATTTTGTCTGCATGTTTAATTTAATGTAAAATATGTATACATTCACCTAACTTTGTTTAAATTTTTATTTTTACATTGTTACAAATATAAATCATAAAATCAGCCTTGATCCTTTTTAATTGATACTTGTGGATTGAGTGAAAATTTTGAGGCTATAAATCTCGGGTGACATTCTATCTTGTCCTAGCCAGGCAAGATCTGAACATGATAAGGGATTCCATGCCTTTTCCTCAACATTTATTTGGCAACCATGCTGGGGAGATCTTCCATATCTCTCTGGTTGATTGTATTCACGATTGTCTTTGAATCTTTCTGTTTTATTCGAATACTCTTTGACTACCTTTTCTCATGACAATACCTTCTACAAGGCAACCTGATATTGAGCATGGTCTTAAAGACTAGACTAGCATTGCCTTGACCTTATTCAATACTATTCTAGAAACTGCTAGTACTCGGGTTGAGCTTGAACGCTCTTGGGAAGTAGTTGAACGAGATAAAAGTATCCGTGAACGCTGGGAAGCCAGGTAAAGGAAGCCTAGGAATCAACAATAACCTCCCTTTTCCTAAGTCTTTGGTCTTATTTTTCATGTCCTCAAATCCTGAAGCTACTCCTATCATCGAAATAGGAAGGAAGAAAGCACTCTAAGGAGGACTTTGTCTGATTCTGCCAGCTCACCCTTTTCACTCTTAGCCATCACTTTGAAAATTACATCTGCGGGTGGTGCTAGTGGTGCTAGAGGTGCTTCATCATCCCAACCTTCGACCTCATCGTTAATTGGTAGTCTATGTAATCATCAGGTTCCTATCCAATCTGCTACCAACCCTGCTAAAGTTATAAAGAAATATAAGATTTTTCAGTTTGAGGAAGATGCTACGACCACTCCATGGCATGTATCTTCTCCCTTGAATCTAACAACTCCTACTCGTCTGTTACCCAAGTTTAAAGAGCATATTCCTAAGTCCCGAGGGAATAACATTGTTTCTACAAATGAACACCTAGTGGCATTTTCTAATGCTTATCATAATATCGGGGCTAACAATAACGATACATGCATGTGCTTATTTTTCAACTTGCTTGAAGGAAAAACGACAGCTGATTTTTTTGATCTCCCTCCAAAAATCCTTTCCACTTGGGAAGAGTCAGTTTATTGGTTCAAGTCCACTTATGGACAATCAAAGAGCCCGGTCGAACAGTTAAGGGAATATAATAATATTTCTTACAAAGATGGTGAGACTATTAAGTCTTGTAACCTTCGCTTCACCAAATTGTACAATCAAATCCATGAACTAATCCACCCCCAAAATCAAGTCGCTTTCATGCATTATTATAATGTGCTTCCCTTTCCTTATCATCATAGGCTCGAAGAAAAGGCTATTGACAATATTGGCTCTGCTCTCCACACTTTCCTGGAGTACGAAGAGAAACTTGAAAGAACAAGTCTCCCTAAAGGAGACTTAGTTAAACAAACATATATGTCTTCTCCTCCTACAACTTGTGCAAGATATGAACAATCGGATTATAGCCTATGAACGAAAGGGGAATATGAAGATTTTCCAGGTCCTATCAGTTGTCAACTGGGTCTGTCTTTGACCACAGATTGGCTCTAAGTTTCAACTGTTATGAAAAGGTTTTGCTGTTGTTTTAGGACAACCATCAGTTCAAGAACTTCTTGCTGATTTGTTACGGTTGTGATTTCAATTTTAGTTGTTCTAGAATGTAGTTTTAGTAACCAAAAGTTAGCACATGCATACTAAAATAAATACAACACACCTAGTGATATTAACAACTAAAAATACATAGATCTAAAAGACTAATACACATCATTTTGTACACAGGTATTTTTGGTCAACATGACCCTAGATAAAACCCCTCCAGGGAAAACCAATTTAGGATATATTGTTGATTTTTCATAAGCTAGGTTAAGCATGAATTTCATTCCATTTTAGCATTTCACTTAACCATAAACAATAATTTTGCAACAACCAATATCACAAGAATAAACACCATGCACAAGAAAACAAGAAGTATCATGGGAAACCCTTATCAACAAGGGAAGAAAACCTAACCAAATCCTTTCCTATATTATTCAAGAGAGAGACCTTCACCACCAAGAAAGACCTAGCACACAAGAGGGTGTTTAAGCCCTAGAAAAACTAGCGCCCAAGAGAGGTGTGCACCTTTTCCCAAGTAGATGTATTTGTTGAAATCCCCAAACTCACAAGAAAGATGTGATTCCATAGGGTCAACCTCTCTAAGTCACTTTATTATTATTATTATTAATATTAACCATATTAATTATCTTTTACATTTATTATTAATCACATTAAGGTGGGGTCGACCTGTACCCTTTACATAACAATTAGGGTTACAKGTAGGTCTAACTCTTGAACAACATATAGCAAAGGATCTGATACACCCACTAGTGCTCATCCACTAGGGGCACATCCATAGGGATGTCATATCTCTGGCTCACTACATTACACAGAAGAACCAGATCTACACACATTCACCTGTGCTCATCCACATGCACGTACACTCTGAAGATCTTCTTTCCCATTGCCTCACACATGAGAATCATTTGGATTTTTCCCGTCAGCTCTGCTGCTCAGAGGACACATCATCTTCATTTATGTTCACATGCCGATGCACCCAACACTTTGGGATTTTACACATTCACCTTGTGCTCAGCCATAGGCACGTCCAACTCATCAGATCACCTTTCCCACTGGATAATCATCTGGAGTTCTTCTCACTCTTTGAATGGAGGAGGTCATCTCTATGTTCCTAGCTCTATCTTAGGCAATAACCACATACGCTTCTTATGGGATTTCTCTTAGGTTTGTAAGATGAGAGAAATACCTCACATAGCTGCGATGATCCACACCTCAAAGGTTTGTAAGCTAGAGAATGTATCACATAGCTGCATTCATCAACACTCCCTCTTAGCTAGGCAGGCATTCTTTATCATGCCAAGTCTCACACATATGTATTTTGAATTTTGTCTTAGTTGGAGTTATCGAAACTCCCTCTCAACTAGGGAGCCATTCTTCACGAAGTTAATTTGGTGAAGATATCTGCAATCTACTCAAGTGTAGGAAGGTATTACATGTGTATGTTTTTTTTCCTTTGCATCATATCTCTGAAATAAGGATATTTCATCTCATCGTATTTCGATCCATCAGGAAACATTGGGTTCTCAAGGAGATTTACTCACGGTTCTTGGTTATCATCATAGGATCCATCTCATGGTCAAGTAAATCTGTCAGAAGCTTGTGAAGCCACATTGCTTCGCACACTTGATGCTATATACTCTACCTCTGTGGTACTCAAGGATACATAGTTTTGTTTCCTTCTGCATTAGGAAACCATAGAAAAATTCACAATAGAACATCAACCAGATGTGCTTTTCCAGTTCACTGTACTTTCTGCTTAATCTGAATCGACATATCCTGCAAAATCAAGTTTATACTGGAGGCATATCTCAGGCCATATCCAACTGTGCCTCGTATATATCTCAATACATGTTTTGTTGTTGTCTAGCAAGTCTGTCTCAGTTGACTCATGAAATGACTAGGCACATTCACTGCATGGTATGAATCAAGTCTAGTGTTGACCATATACATTAGTGATCCAATCAGCTGTGGATTAGTCTCATCTGAATCATCATCAAGATTCTTCTTTAAATCCATCATGGTGGATTTTGCATACTGTCATAATGAAATTCTTTAATATTTTCACTATATATTTTCCTTGACTTAGGAAAATCTTATCGATCATCTGTCATACTTCTTGTCCCAAGAAGTAGTGCATCATACTCAGATTCTTCATCTCGAATTCAGAAGTCAAGAATTACTTGTAACAACAACGCTTTCTGAATAAGTCATCAGGATCAGGTTCTCATCACCAACACATTAATGATATAGGTTTGGATCAACAACACTCTTTCTTAAATCCAAACTTATCAAGAATCTATCTATATGATATAGTTTCCAACTCATGGATGGAGGTACAGATGGAATTGTATTGGATTCACTGGATCAAGTGTCTCCTCATAGACAACTCCCTCTGTTTGTGAGGAACGTCTGGCTATAGATCTCGTTTTGTATTTCTTGACACTTTCATCAGCTATGTTATCGCTCAGTTTGTAGTTTAGGTCACAGGCTAAAGGTTAGAGATCAAACTGGCGTAACAGGAACCTTCCCCACCCAATGTCACCTCGATGGGGAGGTTCTTTTTGTTTAGGGAGGTTATCCCAGGGGAGACGTCCCTGACAACCCGGGGTTTGAAGAGGCAGAAAATATAGGGTCAAGTTTTAAAGTTCCCTCCTCACAGGTTGCCACCAATGTCAGATAGTCTGGCTAATCAGCCAATAAATGAAGTGTATACCCTATTGAAAATACCTGCCTGGAACAAGACAACAACAACACAATATATATATGCAGGCTATAACTCAAAGGGTTAGTACTTCAATGACTATCTGCTATTATTCAATAAGCAATGTAATGCAATAGATATAAAATGAAGTCAACGTTTTGTCAATTAGCTATGAAAGACCATCAAT
>SNQJ01S0056514.1:52368-84086 GCA_010110895.2 Picea sitchensis | reverse complement strand
CCCTATTGGGCCAGCATCCATAAGAAATTAAAGTTCCCAAAGGATATCATCCAAGCCATGTAACATGAGGTGGTGTGATCAAAGGATGTCCAGACATAGTGGAGGACAGGGGTAATATTATCCGTGGGTGCCTTTGTAGGAGGCGAGTTGTACCTGTCATGGATGCAATTCTTTCCAATCCCTTTATTGCCTTTATTCTTTATTTTCTTTATTACTTTTTCTTTCTTTTATTTCAAGGTCTAACTAGAGGAAACTGCCTTGGCGTGGTGACCAGAGCTGATAGTGTTACCCACGAGTACTTTCACAGAGATGATAAGGTTGGCTCGTGATGAGACCCCCTTTCCCTTGGACATGCAACCAAAGGTCACTTCCCTGGCATGGTAACCAGATAATGGCAATGTCATATTGCTAGGTACCTATGAACATAATGGGTTGGCTTGTGATGAGACCCCCTATCCTCTTAGCTAGGTCTTGTTTTTTTGTTATTTTTCTTCGGGTCCCTCTTGTTTCTTATTGAGAGTCCTTTTATTGCCTTCTCGGGGATCCCTGGGTGAGGCATCTCTAGGTTTCATTTTTATGGCTTTTATCTCTTACCAGCTTCTTTTACCCCCTGGGCCTTTAGCCCCTTCTCCCCACAGGATAAGGTGTAACCCCACAAATAGGTCATCCTAATGTTTGGACTAGGGGAATGGGATGGATGAATGGGAGATAAGATGTAAAAATGATAACATGATGGGAGCAGACGATGGCTCTTCAAAAATCCCCCCTGGTGGCTAACCAAAACCTATGGATACAAGCTTGCTAGGGTACCCTGTTAATCCCCCCAAACCATGGTCAAGTGGGTTAGTGTAAGATCCAAGCAGTCGTCAGAAATGAAAGGAATCTGATGCATTTATTTGAAAGTTATAATGATCAAACATGACACATACCATGATACCTAGACCAATTACCTCATAGAGCAAGAGTCTTCTCCGATACAGGTCCAAGCTGAAGGTGATGGATGTTGCTGCTACTGACAAGACAAGTTTGATGAAGAAGAAAGATGGGCCCTCCAGGGCCATGATCAGGTTAATCCTTCTCTCGGTACTCCATGTCTAGAACCTGTGGGCCTCGAGACATGATCTCCTAGTTATCCCTAGAAATCGGGGATAACAAGCTGCATGCTTGATCATATAGATCCACTTAGAAGTTACCACAAACTTCCCTTTATGGTCCCTGAATAATATCTTATGCATCATTATTTTAAGATATACTGATATTATTATGTTATGGCATCTTTCCATACCGGTTCTCTTGTTGCTTCTCTAAGACAAGGTGTCTCAACATCAATGAAGTGGCTCATGACTGAAGGATAGCTCGAGAATCTCTTTTGTTTTCTCGGAATGTGCCTTGAGAGGCTTGTATGTTTCTCTTCCTCTTCCAGAGTGAGTCTAGGTAGGCATTTTATGCCCTACTGCAATATATCTGAACATATCAACTAGAGAAACTGGATAACTTGGAGTAATGTCTGTCTCCCTCTGAATTGATGAAGGGGGAGAAGGTATTGTCTCACAATCAATCTCCATCTGATATTCGCTGGGTCTTTTAAAAAAAACTATCTCTTCTTCAAGGACAACGTCTCTGCTTGCCTCAATTTGTCTCTAACTAGGGATGTCTTTGAAGATTCACTGTATCGTTTCTTCCTAAAGGATGTAGCTTGGACTTCTTCTCTTTGGGTACACGAAAATACATTGGGCACCCAAATAAACTGAAGTGTTCAATCTCATGCTTCATTCCGGTGAAGACTTCTTCGGGAGTTATGTTTTTCAAAGTCTGGTGAAGACTCTTGTTCTGCACATATACTGTATCATGCTTGATTCTTCCCATGGAATCCTAAAAATATGCTGATCATGCTTTGTAGCATTGGTTGTATCAATGATGGTTCTATTCTTCTTCTTTAACAAATGGTTTTGGCTCCTTCTTAGTCAAGTGACTCCCTCTGAAGGATAATCATGTTCTTTTCTTGTTAACCTATTTGGAACAAGAAAACAAAAAGAACCAACACAAGAGTATCTACTAAAGGAGAATAATGAGTACATCTCTAGAATCAAAACATTTTAAGGAATATTGTCACAGATAAAACACCTACTTGTAATGTAGCAAAATTTTAGAAATATAGGTTAGAGGAATGACAATTAAAACAATCAAACCTTGAGTCTTTACTTTGAGTGTGTTGTTTCTCTGAATGCACTGAGATCCCTATGGATCCATGACTTCAACAAAGGTTCCTTCCTCTTGCAATTTCACTCATGACAATGATATAAATAATATATACAAGTGCATACCTGAGGATGATGATATGATTTATTCAATGGCTCTTGGATGATATCTATCCTCTGAGATATTTATGAAGAAGATAGTCACGGTGTCACCTTTTGTCATCTTTGTTATTTTGAAGCTGGCCCTTCAAAGTGAGGGCTTGAGTAGGTGATTGGCTTCCTTGTTCTGACGTCATCTTCCTTCCATTCATTGATAGCTGTCTCTGGTAAACCCTTTTGTATTACCCACAATAAGTATTCCTTTGAAGTCTTGTCTTTCAATTACTTTGAAGTTGCTTGATCCATCAAGCTTATCTTCCATCATAGTTTTTTCTCATCATAATTTTAGATTCTTCACAACCCTTTGTCAACTAGGCTAGAAAACCTAATAGCTAGGCTAGGCTAGCACTTTTAGGTTTTATTGGACTTATGATTGCCAACAATAAGCCTTTGAAAGATAGTAGAACAGTGGTGAGCTAAAGAGCTCCTTCAATGAGTTTGCAGAAACCCTAATTCTGAAATTTATGCAGAAATTGGCAAAACCCTAGAAACCCTAGGGCCAAATTTTCAAAATGCTCGAAATGTCACTCTGAGAGTCTCTGGAGATGTGCTAGAGGAGGACGTACTCTCCTATGCCAAAATTATCCCCAACGTTCAATTGTTTGAGGGCTGAAACACCTCATGAAGGAAGGTCGTACGGATTTTCTAGAAACCCTAGGAGGGTCATACGGTTCTGCAAAAGAGAGATGAGACTGGTAGATGCTTGTGCAATGGGTTCTTCAAGATTGATACCATGTTGATTTTTCATAAGCTAGGTTAAGCATGAAGTTCATTCCATTTTAGCATTTCACTTAAGCATAAACAACAATGTTGCAACAACCAAGATCACAAGAAGAAACACCATGCACAAGAACACAAGAAGTATCCTGGGAAACCCTTCTCAACAAGGGAAGAAAACCCAACCAAATCCTTTGCTATATTATTCAAGAGAGATACCTCAACCACCAAGAAATACCTAGCACACAAGAGGGTGCCTAAGCCCTAGAAAAACTAGCGCCCAAGAGAGATGCACACCTTTTCCCAAGTAGATGTATTTGCTGAAATTTCCAAACTCACAAGAAATATGTGATTCCACAATGGGGAATCATCCCTTACTTATATTAGACTTGTCCAATCAACAAAATAATCTATTGGCTCAACAGGGCCGACCTCTCTAAGTCACTTAATAATAATAATAATAATTATTATTATAATTAATATTAACCATATTAATTATCTTTTACATTTATTATTAATCACATTGAGGTGGGGTCGACCTATACCCTTTACATAACAATTAGGGTTATAGGTAGGTCTGACTCTTGAACAACATATAGCAAAGGATTTGATAAACCCACTAGTGCTCATCCAATTGGGGCACATCCATAGGGATGTCATAGCTCTGGCTCACTACATTACACAGAAGAACCAAATCTACACACGTTTGCATGTGCTCATCCACGTGCACGTCCACTCTGCAGATCTTCTTTCCCACTGCCTCACACAAGAGAATCATCTGGAGTTTTCTCGTCAACTCTGCTGCTCAGAGGAGGATAACACATCATCTTAATTTATGTTCACATGATGATGCACCCAACACTTTGAGATTTCACACGTTCACCTTGTGCTCAGCTAGAGGCACGTCCAACTCATCAGATCGCCTTTCCCACTGGATAATCATCTGGAGTTATTCTCACTCTTTGAATGGAGGAGGTCATCTCTATGTTCCTAGCTTTGTCTAAGGCATAAACCATGTACCCTTATTAGGGGATTTCTCTCAGGTTTGTAAGATGAGAGAAAGACTTCACATAACTGCAATGATCCACACCTCACAGGTTTGCAAGATGGAGAATGTCTCACATAGCTGCATTCATCAACATATATGTCTATATATGAGGAAATGAGATGGTTGAATACAACAAATACAAAATATAGATGAACTTGATACAATAGCAGCTTTCTCCAAGCTAGAATAAAATTCCAAAAGAACCAGGTGTGCCCCCCATAAATGCTCTCAAAACCACCATAATTGCTCCAGATGCTAACTGTGAGCTCAAAATGGAAAACCCCTCCACAGGAATGAAGATCTGTTGTGTGGCCTGCAACTGATCCCACTGCAATCTGATGGGTGAAAGTCCTCCCCACTACTGATGCGCCATCCTCAACAAGTGCACCCTCCACAATAATGAATGATCCTCAGTAAATAAACCAAGCTCTGTGCTAGATGCCTCGCTCCATGAAAGCACGTGCTCAAGATATCCTCAGCTCATGCAACAAACCTCATGCCAAAGATCCATCTCTTCCTCTCCAAGTGAGCAAATGAAGTTATGAGCTCTCCTTCACCCTTTGCACCCCTCTTGAACCTCCATAAGGATACCTAAGATATGGATGGCTAATATCATCCCATCTCCCATCTAATCAAAGGTTGAGATCACTCAAAAAATAAACTCACTCAATAACTCACTTTGGGTTAAGTTCCCTAAGTTCACTTTATGTCTCTAATTCACCCACAAAGTGAATTAATATTTATTTTAGGCATAAATGAATAAATTTCACTTTTGACTTAAAAATCCTAAGTCAAAGTGAAATTAGACACAAAGTACAAGACACAAAGTGTATAGTACATCCCACATGTGTCTAGGAGAGCAAAAAAACATGGGGAACACCTCCCAAGGTACAATAACTCAACACTCCCTCTTACCGAGGAAGGTGTTCCTCACCAAGCCCATCTTGTCTCTGAGGTAGACATGTTTGCCCCTTGGTGAGTATATTTGCAACTTGTTCTTCTGTTGATACATACCACAACTGAATTGTGCCTCTCTGAACCCAATCAAAGATGAAGTGGTACCTTATCTCAATGTGCTTCGACCGGTCATGAAACACTAGATTCTTAGAGAGTTTTATGAAACTCTGATTATCACAGTGAATGACGGTAGGTGGCATCTCTTGACCAAACAAACCAACCAACATATTACGAAGCCAAATTTTCGCCATTTACTCTACCTCGGTCAAGCTCAAAGCCACTGACTTCTGCTTCCGGCTGAACCAGGAAACAGATCCTGACCCCAAATCAAAGCAACACCCTGAGGTGATTTTTCTGTCAGCAACACATCCTGCCTAGTCTGAGTCTGTGTAGCCAACCAAACTGACTCCATCTCCTCTGACATAGTCTAGGCCATAATCAACTGTGCCAACAATGTACCTCAAAACGTGTTTTTCCCCAACCATGTGTCACTCCTCGACTCAACCATTTACTGACTGAGAGTGTTCACGAAAAAACAAATATATGGTCTAGTGTTAACCAGATACATGAGTGAACCGATCAACTGTCTGTAAACTGTGGCATCTACCAACTGACTATCTGAAGTACTAATCTTCTTCCAGTTGGTAATCATAGGTGTAAACATAGGTCTGCATCCCTCCATCTGAAATCTGCTCAAAATATCTGTTGCATACTTCCCCTGCTCGAGAAATATGTGACCCTCCTCTTGCCATACCTCCATACCCAGAAAGTAGTGAATCAATCCAATATCACTCATCTCAAACTTTGATGCAAGTCTTATCTTACACTCAGATATGAGATCCTTAGCTCCAGTGATGAACAATTCATCCACATATAAAATGAGAATAAGAGTGTCCTCTCCTCTAATGATGAAATAAATGTTAGGATCCACATCGCTCTTCTCAAAGCCCATCTGAAGCAAGTATGTGTCTATGAGAGAATACCAAGCTCAGGGATCTTGCTTCAGACCATAAAGTGCCTTTCTAAAAATACACACGCGAGTCTCCCTATCACTCACCTCAAACCCCTGTGGCTTCTCTATGTACACCTCCTCATCAATAAATCCATTCAGAAATGCGGTCTTCACATCCATCTGGTGAATGCTCCAACCCATCTCTACTGCTATGGAAATGATACTCTCAATGGAGGTGTATCTCGCAACTGGTGCGAATGTCTCATCATAATCGGCTCCCTCAATCTGAGAGAAGCCTCACGCCACAAAATGTGCCTTGTGTTTCTCAATTCTTCCATTTGCAACAATATTGGTCTTGTACAACCACCTGGATGTCACAACTGACTTCCCCACTGCCCTCAGAACCACCTCCCAGGCATCATTGCGCACAATGGAGTCATACTCCTCTACCATGGCCTCTCTCTAGACCTGCTGGTCCACTACCTGCTCAAATGTTTGTGGCTCAGTATCCCCGATACTCATCAATAGTGCCAAATATGCTCCCAATCTGACTTGAGTCCTGCTCTCTCTGATCTGGATCTTGGGCTCCCCTACATTCTCTCTAGCCTCCTTCAGGGCCTCTTGAAACCATCTAGGTCTCCTCTTCCCTGAAGTGGTCAACGAATAAGTAAGGTCTCTTTGCCCAAGATTGACTACCTCAGGACTTGTCTCAACACTCTAAGATCCTGAAGTCTATGCCCCCTCTGACTGAACATGCTCCAACTGTGACCCTGAGGCTGTGCATGGTGACCCTATCACCCCTGATACTGGTGTACCTAAAACTTGAGGCTGTTCTCCCTCTAAGATTGCAATCGATGCCTCTGCATCATCCTCAACTCTGAATCTCGACTCAATAGATCTCTGAAAAGCCTCTGAGTATCCAACTAAGTGGTGGAATTTTGATGCAATATGATTTGGACACCTATGAGTATCCATCTAGAATCCCCTGCTGGGATATGGGGTCTAGCTTTGTCCTCCTCTCCGAGGGGACATGATAAGAGGTAAAGCACCCAAAGATCCTGATGTGCTCGACATCGGGCCTCCTACCAGTGAAGGCCTCCTCAAGAGTCAACTTCCCCAATATCTTGTCGGGGCTCCTGTTATGCAGGTAAAATGGAGTAGCACATGCCTCTTCCCATAAGTACAAAGGAAAACTTTGATTGTGCAGCATGGATCTCGCTGCACTGGTAATAGCCTGGTTCTTCCTCTCGGCAACCTCGTTTTGCTGGGGGTTGTATGGTACAATCATCTGTATTCTAATGCCATTCTAGGCACATAAGTCTACAAACTTTCTTGAGGAATACTCTCCCCCGTTATCCGACCACAAGAATTTGATCCTCTTTCCCGATTGGTTCTCCACAAGAGCTCTGAACTCTTGGAACCATGTGAAGACCTCACTCTTGGCCTTCAGGAAATAGATCCAAGTCTTCCTTGAGTAGTCATCAATAAATGTGAGATAATACTCACAAACACTCAAGGACTTTTGAGTCATGGGCCCACACACATTTGTGTGTACTAAATCCAATATCCCAGTTGACCTGGTGTCACTGCTGGGGAACGATGCCTTGGTAAAATTACCAAGCACACACCCTCTACAAACATCCTGATGCTTTATATTGATCTGTGGCACTTCGGTCACAACCTCTCTCAGTCCTCTGAGAGATCCATGATGTAGGTGGGCCATCCTGCTATGCCATAACTCACATATCTATCTGCTACTATCGTTGCTCGCTGCCAATGCATGAAGTGGCTGAAAAAGGAATATGAATAGTTTCCCATCCCTTACTCCAATCACTTGACTTGAAGCAAGTGAATACCCCCAAGGATGAATGAGTACCTCGGTGCCTCTGAAAGTCACCTCAAGACCTCTATCTTGGAGGGTGGAAACTGAAATCAAATTCTTCTTCAGCCCAATGACATAGAGAACGTCCCTGAACGATATAGGTGGCATGCTATCTCTTCGAAAGGTAATTGTGCCAATCCCAAAAACTTTGACCAATGTGTCATCTCTAAGAGAAATCTCTATCCTGACCTCGATGTCTCTGAGATCAGTAAAGTGCTCTCGAACACCAGTCATATGGATCGAGGCCTCGCTGTCAATATACCATATACTGGGTGTCTTCTCAACTGAGGTGTAGCATATGCGGAAATCACACTCTCTCTGAAACTGTGTCTGAAAATATACCTCCTTTGTTGTAGCTGCGGTACCACCCTTCTTCTTCTTCCTGTTGGAGAACTATCCAACATAGTGCTTGAACTTCTTACAAACAAATCACTTCACTTTTCTCATATCTCTCCTCTAACCACTGCTCTGACCACTACTGATCTCTCATCCACTCCCCTATGGTGGGGCCCCAAAATTGGGGCCCTTCCAACCCCCACGGTCGACCTTCTTCTTTCCCTTTTTCCAAACAGAAAGATCCTCATCACCTTGACTAGACTACTGCTACTGCTGCTACCACTGTCCAGAAGCCTCAACTACAAGCCTAATATCCTCCTAGACGAAGTCATCCCACATCCTCTCCCATGTAGGCATGACCTCCCTGGAAACAATGCCACAGACAAATGGAACCCACGGTTTGGTGAAGCTATTCATAGCTTTCCTGAACAAAGAGTTAGGGTCCACCACCTCTTCGACGGCTCCAAGATCGTCTTTGATATGAGTGTAGCAACCAAGGAATGAAGTTACCGACTCATCCTTGAGCATGCGAATTCCCTTGAGTTGGTCATGAAGAACCATCTTCCGGTTCTCATTGGATCTCTCATACAACTTACATAGAGATGACCACATCTTGTATGCATAAGTATTCCCCGTCAAATGGGGTATGATATGATCATGAACTGCATCACAAATGGTCCTCTTTGCCTTGTTGTTCCTTTTTCCTGAACTCTGCCACCGAGATGGGAGCAGTGACAGGAATGACTGGAACAATTGCCTCAACTATATCCCATAGTTCAAGGTACTCTAAGACAAATAACATCCTCACCTTCCAAGGCAACCAATTTCTAGCCCCAACTAGCCTTTCCTCAACTCACATCTGAGATGATGACATGTCTTCCAAACTGCACTCCAACTGATGGTCAAACTACTAAGGAAACACTGCCTCGCTCATGTCAACACAGGAGTGAAAAGAGACAAGTGTCCTACGACCTCACTCCTAGAAAACTAGGTGTGAAACGAGGTCGAGTCAAATCAACCTCACTCCTACTCCGTAGGTGTGAAAAGAGACTGACGACAAACTGCCCAACTGTCCTCTACAAAAATATGCCCACTAACAACCACTGAATGAGTCAATGGTTGTCCAAAAAATTCTGCCAAGAATATGTATATGACAACCAACACATGTGTTTTGCAAACTACTCAAAAGTTCAACCACCTCAACTTTGATACCATGAAGATTTTCCAGGTCCTATCAGTTGCCAACTGGGTCTATCTTTGACCACAGACTGGCTCTAAGTTTCAACTATTATGAAAAGATTTTGCTGTTGTTTTAGGACAGCCAAAAGTTCAGGAACTTCTTGCTGATTTGTTACGGTTGTACTTGCAATTTTAGGTGCTCTAGCATGTAGTTTTAGTAACCAGAAGTTAGCACATACATACTAAAATAAATACAACACACCTAGTGATATTTATAGCTGAAAATAAGCAGATCTAAAAGACTAATACACATCATTTTGTACACAGGTGTTTTTTGTCAACATGACCCTGGATAAAACCTCCCCGTGGAAAACTAGTTTGGTATATATGTCTATATATGAGGAAATGAGATGGTGGAATACAAAAAATACAAAATATAGATGGACCTGATACAATAACAACTTGATCCAAGCTATAATACAATTCCAAAAGAACCATGTGCGCCCTAGGAAGGTGCGCCCCCCATAAATTCTCTCAAAACCACCATAACTACTCCAGATTCTAACTGTGAGCTCAGAATGGAAAACCCCTCCATAGGAATGAAGCTTTTCTATGTGGCCTCCATGTGCAACTGATCCCACTGCAATCTGATGAGTGAAAGTACTCCCCACTACCGATGCGCCCTCCTCAACAAGTGCGCCCTCCACATTATTGAATGCTCCTCAGTGAATAAACCAAGCTCTGTGCTAGATGCCTCCCTCCATGAAAGCATGCGCCCAAGCTATCCTCACCTCATGCAACAAACCTCATGCCAAAGCTCCCTCTCTTCCTCTCCAAGTGGGAAAATGAAGTTATGAGATCTCCTTCACCCTTTGCGCCCCTCTTGAACCTCCATAAGGATACCTAATATATGGATGGCTGAGATCATCCCATCTCCCATCTAATCAAATTTTGAGATCTGATGCAGACCCCCTAACTCGGCAGGGTCTACGGACCTCCCGGTTGATGGATCTTCACATTCTCGAGCCAGAATGGCTCTTCGATTCCCTATAGATGGAATCCTGCTAATTGATCCATAGGTCCTAATGAAACTGCACCCACGCAAACAAGCACCTAGTGCAATCTTTCCCCATGTGACCACAAGCTGTGACAACATGCCTTATCAAAAGGTTCTTCACATTTCGGGACATCGATACTTCTGCATGTGGGCCAACCCTGACTCATGTTTCCTGAATCCCCGATTGATGATTTCTCTCCAGGACCAGATCTACGGTCTTGTGCTATCCCGTCGATCGATGGCTGCGATCGTATCACGATTTCGCGTATAGGGATATTCTATGCAAGCCAACTCTGACTCTCCATTCCCTGAAATCCCGATCTTCGGGTTAAGTGCCTAGATCTCAGCTAGCTCCTCCCTTAACCTCCCGTTCATATGACCCTTTCCTGTAACCTAGGGCTAACCCTTCGAGCACGTCGGGACTTCACGTTTCGTGAAGTTGGAACTCAACCCAATGCTTGTCCTTAGAAATCTCGATCCCCGAACTTTAGAAATCCTACCACGTCAGATGAACGACTCCTAATGCTCCAAGATCCGACGGTTCAGATCTTCTCGCCCGAATCGAGACTTTGCATTTTGGGGATTTTGGGGGCAGCTTCCTCCCTTCTCTCTCAATTCCCAATTCTTCGATATCTGCTCCAGATCAACGGTTACGGTTCCTCCTACGATCTAACTGCTCATATCAAATTTCTAGTTCGGGCCTCACAAGTTCTTAAAACTCTACCCGTTGACTTCTCTAATGTGTGAGTTAACGAAATGCCGATCTCTCGCCACGCGTCCCTTCTCAATGGACGGTTAGGATCGTTTCGGCTCCCAGCTCCCCAGGTATATTCTCTTGTCTTCACCTTCGTTCTCCTGGTGCCCAATCCTCCAATGTGTGTGGATATCCGCCAACTGTCACCCCGGATCTAACGATCCAGAATGAATTCGTGACTTCGGGATTCGACAATTTTAGTTCTCAAACTGAAATCCCGCTTCAACGTTTACCCTGAGTTCAAGATCTGCTGCCACGCGTCCTCTTTCAGACCTACGACTATCGTCCACTCTGGGACTATGGCCTTCAACGTTCTCGAATCTCAGCAGCCACAAATCCCCACTGTGCAATCCCCCGAAATCCACGATCTTGTGACACCTAACCTTCTCCAGATCAACGACTGTTGCTCGTTTTGGTTGTTCGGGCTTCGGTTATCTCAGATCTCAACCTCCTCCTTCGCGATTCTCCCGTAGTGATCAATCTCGAGCCACGCATCCTTTTCTAGATCCGATGGTCCATACTTCCTTTGGTTCTTCGGTCTTCAGGAGTTTCAACTCTTGTGCACTCGTTCCTCCCGGAGTGCTTTTACTTGAAATGTGTGGATTTCTTCCATGTGTCCTTCCTGACGATGAATGGCCCCAATTGTATTTCGGGACTTTGGGACTTTGACAAGCCCATTTTCTTGTGTGCACAAAGGGTTAACGTTTGTTCACTTTACCTTGATCCAATGGTTTTTGGTCCACGTGCTCAGATCTGGCGACCCAAACCTGTTCTTCTCCTACGCACTCTTTTGGGCTGCTGGACACAAGATTCAACGACTTAGATTTTCCCCTCTGCAACTGATCTGACGACTGTTGTGCTCCTCCTCTTGAGCTTGCGATTTCTTACTGACTTGGAAGATTTCTAAAGTTTCAAAGGCTTCGACCTTTGATTCCTCTGCGAGCCCTGTGACTTTGGGTCTCACCTACATTCTGGAAACGCTATCCCTCTTGAACTTTGGCAATGTAATTTATCCTCGGCCCTGACTTTCACTTGTGCTCTGCATTCAGACTTGCACTACTTCTCCCCGAGCTTTCAACTTGATCAATCTCTAAGGGGCTTGACCCTTCTGCATCTTTAGAAGACTTCTGGTGCTCCTCCTGGCACACTCTGCGCTCAACCTCCTAAGCTTTGGAACTTGAAACAAGTTATCTCTGCGCACACTCCTTGTGCTCTGACTGGCCTTCAGATGGTAGTCTTTCAACACTTCATTCTAGTGTTGGCCTGGTGCACCCCTTTCATAGGTCTTCCTCCAGAGTATTCAGTGACTCTGTATCAACCCTTCCACACCTTGAAGGGATATAACTACCCTCTTGGCGACTTATGCCCAAGCACTCCTTACTGAGTCGACAGAGTATTCAATAACTCTGTGAGTGTCTTCTCCTTGTAGCTTCTCTTATCTATGAAATCGAAATAGAGTTCTTCTCGTGCACTCCTTGCACTTGCTAGATGCCCACCTAACAGAGCTCTACATAAACTTTAGTAGTTCTGTCTCCCTGTGTCTTCTCTACACAGTCTTACCTCTAAGGTGTTCAGTAACCTTGAGGATCTCTTGAGTCAACAATCTATCCTGGTGTGCCCTCCTAGCACGTTCTCCTCTGAACTCAAGATAGAGATTAAGATGCGCACTCCTTGCGTTGGCTACTTCTAACGTTATGTTGTGCACTCCTTGCACAACCTAAAGAACCTAGAATGATATAACAGATCTCAACGAAGATAAAATAAATCTATCTTCCTACTATAAATGAAAACCTATCATACATCTACAACATTCATTCATGAAATACAGAATACATGAACAAAAATATGCAGGAAAAACCGCTTTTCTATTATATCTGTGTATCTATACAGATGATTACAAAAAATGAACTGTAACAAGTCTCAGTTCTCTCAAGCTCTCTCTTAGAACTATTCTACCTCCTAAGGCCTCTCTACCCAGACCTCCCTCTACCTGAGATCTCCTTCTCAAGTCTCCTAATTACAAAGTGAGGGCTTTACGAGCTTATCCTCACCATCGCCTCAGTGCCATTACTATCTCAGCTACAACACCAACTTCTACGGATACATTACATAAATGAATGTCCAGACCTGACTACGACCTAGACCCGCTACAGGTAACCATTTAAGGCAACCCCAACCATTACCTGTACAAAAGCGTGGTCTGGCATTTATCAACCTTACAACACAATAATCTGTATAGGATTATTTTAAATAAAATAAAAAATGGGAGGGTCGATGCCTCTCCCTTTCTCCATCGCGCATATGTGTGTTGGCGTGCTGGTGCATTTGCTGAGGTGGAGTGATGATACTGAATCTTACTCCCCTACTAGGAAAAACATGAACTCCTTCTCATGAGATCCCCTTCTCCAGTGTTGAAATTCTCCTAGATCCCAAATTCTCTTTTGGAGTTGTCGTCTTGCTCCTCTTCAACTATGTTGCTGCTTATTTTTCCTCTTCTTCCCTGCTATGGTAGGATCTCCTCTGTTCAACTCCCTTTTGTTGACTGCTTCTTGTACTGACTTCAACATCAACTTCCTAATCTCTTCTATCACTCTTTCCAGATGCTCCAGTGGATGGTTCTCTGTAAGTCTTCTCTCCTGCACTTCCTTTTTTGTAATGGGTGGATCAACTAGATCCCCCTTGTTGTTTTCATCTCCCCTTGGGGCACTAAGTCACCAATCTGTTGCAGACTCCAATTCTGCAGTCTCTTCTTGACTGACTTGCTGCTCAGTCACTTCCTATAACAGACTAGCTTCTACCATTTCACCTGTTGGTTCATCTCCAAATTTCCCCAGCTGCTCCCCAGACTGGAATTCTGATTCATCTTTTGCTACAGGCCTCAGTGCTGTAGTCATCATCTGTCCATCTCCCTGGCTAGAATTTATGAGCAATTCTGTGGAATGCCCCTCTCCCACGATTTGCATGATTGTCTACTCATGGAAGTCATCTACTGGCTCTTGTTGGTTCAACCAATCCTCTAGCATCTCCAATTTCTTCTCCCATGGAGTGAGCATCTTAACTACATGATCTTCTTCTGTTGGGGAAGATATGAACATCTGCTCCATTTCTTCTTCCTCTATGACAGTCACTACTAGTTGTCCTTCTCCTCCTGCTGCATCTGCAACATGTGTTGTGGCCTCAACTGGGTTGCTTGGTAGGAATATCTGAATTCCCCCAATGATAAGAAAGAATTTCCAATCTTCCTCCATCAACTCTCCTTGCTGATCTGAACTCACCTTTGAGTTCATGAGACTATCAAACAGTCTCATCTCCTCATTTCCCTCCTGGAAACTTGAACTTTCTTCACTGCTCACCAAGCAGTTTCTGAGACCCTTCTTTGATCTCTTCTACTCATCATCACTGAGACTCTTCCCAACTTCTGGCTCAGAAATATGAACCATCTCCTCTTCACCTCTGAGACTTTCAACATACCTCAGCCACATATTTAATAGCCTTTGTTGTCCTCTAGCTAACAATTTCTGAACGAGCCACTTCACCTTCTTCTTCATGGGCCACTCATACACCTAATGCACCCTTGCATCCTAGTGCATCTTAAATGAAAGCTTCTCCATTTGTTCTCTCATCTCAGCGACATCTTGGTCCACCTCAGCCTTGTTTTTCTGCTGGCAGTCTTCTCTTGGATCACATTCATGGACTTCAATAGCCATCTTTTTCCTCTCCGGTTTCAGGCCACCTGACTGTCAAATGTTTGTTTTCTTCATGCAAACAAATCTCCATGTACAGAGCATCAACACCCTGTCCTCTAGCCAAAAAATTCATCTCCTGATACCAATGATGATATTGAACTATCCCCTTCTTTACGATGCCTCCCTCTGCCTGAAATCTACAGAAAAAAAGTGTCTTTGATACCAAATGATGCAAACCCCCTACCTCAGTAGAGTCCGCTGACCTCCCGGTCGATGGATCTTCACATTCTCGAGCTAGAATGGCTCTTCGATTCCCTGTAGATGGAATATTGCTAACTGATCCACATGCCCTAATGAAACTGCACCTGCACAAACAAGCACCTGGCGCAATCTTTCCCCATGTGACCACAAGCTATGATCTCATGCCTTATCAAAAGGTGCTTCGCATTTCAGGACTTCAGGACTTCTACATGTGGGCCAATCCTGACTCCTGTTTCTCGAATCCCCGATTGATGATTTATCTCCAAGACCAGATCTACGGTCCTGTGCTATCCCCTTGATCGACGACTGCGATCGTATCACGATTTCGCGTATCAAGATATTCTACGTGAGCCAACTCTGACTCTACATTCCCCGAAATCCCAATCTCAGGGTTAAGCGCCTAGCTCTCCGGTAGCTCCTCCCTTAACCTCCTGTTCATATGACCCTTTCCTGTGACCTGGGGCTAACCCTTCGAGCACGTCGGGACTTCGCGTTTCGCAAAGCTGGAACTCAACCCAACGCTTGTCCTTCAAAAGCCCGATCCCCGAACTTTGAAAATCCTCCCCGCGTCAGATCAACGAATCCTGATGCTCCAATATCCGACGGTTCATATCTTCTTGCCCGAATCGAGACTTCGCATTTCAGGGCTTTTGGGGGTAGCTTCCTCCCTTCTCTCTCGATTCTCAATTCTCTGATATCTGCTCCAGATCAATGGTTACGGTTCCTCCTGCGATCTGACAACTATGATAAAATCGCAAGTTTGGGCCTCGCGATTTCTTAAAACTCTGCCCGTTGACTTCTCTAATGTGTGAGTCAATGAAATGCCAATCTCTCGCCACGCGTCCCTTCTCGATGGATGGTCAGGATCGTTTTGACTCCCAGCTACCTGGATATTTTATCCTCTCTTCACCTTCATTCTCCCAGTGCCCAATCCTCCGATGTGTGTGGATCTCCGCCACCTGTCACCCTGGATCCAACAACCCAGAATGAATTCACGACTTTGGACTTCGGCAATTTCAGTTCTGAAACTGAAATCTCGCTTCAATGTTTACCCGGAGTTCGAGATCTGTTGCGACGCATCCTCTTTCAGACATACAACTGTCATCCGCTCTGGGACTCCAGCCTTTGGCAGTCTCGAATCTTAGCACCCGCAAATCCTCGACATGCAATCCCCTAAAATCCACGATCTTGTGACACTTGTCCTTCTCCAGATCGATGACTGTCACTCGTTTCAGTTGTTTGGGCTTCGGTGATCTCAGATCTCAACCTCCTACTTCACGATTCTCCCAGAGTGATTTCTCCCGTAGTTCACGATCTTGCACCACATGTCCTTTTCTAGATCGGATGGTCCATATTTCCTCTGGCGCTTCGGGCTTTGGGAGTTTCAACTCCTATGCACTCGTTCCTCCCAGATTGCTTTTACCCGAAATGTGTGGATTTCTTCCACGCATCCTTCCTGACGATGAACGACCTCAAATGTCTTTCGGGACTTTGGGACTTTGACAAGCCCATTTTTTTGTGTGCACAAAGGGTTAACGTTCATGCACTTTACCTTGATCCAACAACTGTTGGTCCACGTGCTCAAATCTGACGGCCCAAACTTGTTCTTCTCCCACGCGCTCTTTTGGGCGTCTGGACACGATATTCAACGTCCTAGATTTTCCCCTCTGCAACTGATCTGACGAATGTTGTGCTCCTCCTCCTGATCTTGTGATTTCTTCCTGACTTGAAATATTTCTAAAGTTTCAAAGGCTTCGACCTTTGATTCCTTTGTGAGCCCTGTGACTTTGGGTCTCAGCTACGTTCTGGAAAGACTATCCCTCTTGACCTTTGGCAATGTAATTTATCCTCGAACTTGACGCACACTTGCGCTCTGCATGAAAACTTGCACTACTTCTCCTTGATCTTTCAACTTGCTCAGTCTCTAAGGGACTCGACCCTTCTACATCTTTAGAAGACTTCTAGTGCTCCTCCTGACACACTTTATGCTCAACTTCGTGAGGTTTGGAACTTGGAACAAGTTCTCTCTGTGCGCATTCCTTGTGCTCTGACTGGCCTTCAGATGGTAGTCTTTCAACACTTCATCCGAGTGTTGGCCTGGTGCACCCCTTTCAGAGGTCTTCCTCCAAAGTATTCAATAACTCTGTATCAACCCTTCCACTCCTTGAAGGGATATAAGTGCCCTCTTGGTGACTTATGCTCAAGAAATCCTTACTGAGTCGATGGAGTATTTAGTAACTCTGTGAGTGTCTTTTCCTTGACACTTCTCTTATCTCTGAACTCGAAATAGAGTACTTCTCATGCACTCCTTGCACTTGCTCGATGCCCACCTAGCAGAGCTCTACAAAACCTTTAGTAGTTCTGTCTCCCTGTGTCTTCTCTACACAGTCTTACCTCCAAGGTGTTCAGTAACCTTGAGGCTCTCTTGAGTCTACAGTCTATCCTGGTGTGCCCTGATGGCACGTTCTCCTCTGAACTCAACAAAGAGATTCATATGCGCACTCCTTTCACTGGCTACTTCTAACGTTCTGTTCTGCACTCCTTGCACAACCTAAAGAACCCAACATGATATAACAGATCTCAACAAAGATAAAAGAAATACATCTTCCTACTGTAAATGAAAACCTATCATACATATACAACATTCATTCATGAAATACATAATACATGAACACAAATATGCAGGAAAAACTGCTTTTCTGTTATATATGTGTATCTATACAGATGATTACAAAAACTGGACAGTAACAAGTCTCAGTTCTCTGAAGCTCTCTCTCATAATTACTCTACCTCCTAAGGCCTCTCTACCCAGACCTCCCTCTACCTGAGATCTCCTTCTCAAGTCTCCTAATTACAAAGTGAGGGCTCTACGAGCTTATCCTCACCATCGCCTCAGTGCCATTACTATCTCAGCTACAACACCAACTTCTATGGCTACATTACATAAATGAATGTCCAGACCTGAATACGACCTCGACCCTATATAGGTAACCATTTAAGGTAACTCCAACCACTACCTGTACAAAGGCGTGGTCTGGCATTTATCAGCCTTACAACACGATAATCCATATAACATTATTTTAAATAAAATAAAAAATGGGAGGGTCAACGCCTCTCCCTTTCTCCATCGTGCATCTGTGTGTTGGTGTGCTGGCGCATTTTCTAAGGTGGAGCGATGATCCTGCATCATACTCCCCTTCTAGGAAAAACATGAGCTCCCCTTCTCTAGTGTTGAAATCCTCCTGGATCCCAAATTCTCTTTTGGAGTTTTCGTCTTGCTCCTCTTTAGCTATGTTGTTGCTGCTGCTTCTTTTTCCTCTTCTTCTCTACTATGGTAGGCTCTCCTCTATTCATCTCCCTTTTGCTGACTGCTTCTTGCACTAACCTTGACATCACCTTCTTAATCTCCTCTATCACTCTGTCCAGTTGCTCCAGTGGTTGGTTCTCTGGAAGTCTTCTCTCCTGCACTTCCTTTTTTGTAATGGGTGGATCAACTTGACCCCCCTTGGTTTTTTTGTCTCCCCTTGTGGCACTAAGTCGCCACTCTACTGCATACTCCAATTCTGCAGTATTTTCTTGACTGACTTGTTGCTTAGTCACTTCCTCTTACAGACTAGCTTCTTCCATTTCACCTGCTAGTTCAGCTCCATATTTCCCCAGCTTCTCCCCAGACTGGAATTCTGATTCATCTTCTGTTGCAGGCCTCAGTGCTGCAATCCTCATCTGTCTAGCTCCCTGGCTGAAATTTCTGAGCAATTTTGTCAAATACCCCTCTCCCATGATTTTCATGATTGTCTGYTCATGACAGTCATCTACTGTCTCTGGTTGGTTCAACCAATCCTCCAACATCTCCAACTCCTTCTCCCATGGAGTGAGCATCTTAACTATATTCTCTTCTTCTGCTGGGGAAGATATCAACATCTACTCCATTTCTTCTTCCTCTATGACAGTCAGTGCTGGCTGTCCTTCTCCTGCTTCCGTGTTGGCAACATGTGTTGTGGCCTCAACTGGTTTGCTTGGTACGAATATCCAAATTCCCCCAATGATCAGAAAGCATTTCTGATCTTCCTCCATCAGCTCTCCTTCCTGATCTGAACTCACCTATGAGTTCATGAGACTATCATACAGTCTCATCTCCTCATTGCCCACCTGGAAACTTGAACTTTCTTCACTTCCAACCACGAGAGGGATCTCTCAAATAATGTCACAAAAACTAATGATAAATCAATAATGCACAAAAACAATGGACAGACTGTAGGTTTTAAAAGGTTTTTGGTTTTTAGGTTTTGTGGGTTGGGCAGTGTGAATAGTTCATTGGGCATGGATTCAAATGATCATGCAAATAATATAAGTGTTCGGCAATGGAAATCCATGGAACAAAGGCAAGGTAGAAGTTGCTTACAGAGAGAAAGATTCATAAATGTGTGATAGCGGAATAAAGAGAAAAAATATCAAAATACAAAGAGCACTTAGAAAAGAGTGAGTTCCTTGTATAAATCAGTGGAAAGAGACTATTGGGATAGAGCATCTAACAAAGGATGAGTTATGGGCCTTCATTTCTCTGCAAGAAACAATCTATAACTGGTCCTGCAACAAAGCATCTAACAAAAGGATGAATTTCATTCCAAAAACAATTACAAATTGAGAAGGAATGATAATACGATCATATGAACTAGTATCGAAACTAATCAATATACAAACTCTGTAAACAACATCACAAAAATATCTGATCTAGAAAAACCATGCCTCTGCACTGTTTTATTAAACTGAAAATGAAAGCTACAGCCCAGTAGTACTACTCCCGTGTCTCATCTCTGTGTCTTTTTTACATGTGCCTATATAGAGAGAGATGCCCTCAGCCCTAAATACTTGAGTCATCAATCTTTGTTTCTAAAAATAGAAAAATGTTACAAGCACTGACACATGTAAACACTAACTAAATCCTGGAAACTAGTCCAACAGAAAATAAATACAAGTGAGAAGATGTTGTTCGAATTGTCTTGAGTACCAAATATGTTTCCCTAAAAACTATAAAACTCTACCACCTGTTTCCACCTGTAGATGTTGGAACACTGTCTCCTATAAATGATCTTTTCGTAGTGCCCAAAAATTCCGTAGCGCCCCGCTTAATTTTGTAGCGCACTGGTGTTTTTGGCCCCTCTTCGTGGGCTTCTACTATGACTCTGTCAATTGCTTCCTACAGTCTTTGATGCCACAAATCAACTCCATAGTGCATGCTACCTTCCAAAACAAGATTATTTCTTTCGAGCTTTTGATGAACACTTTCCTTCTTATCCATTATGTAGTTGTTTCCTCCTTTGAACTCTCTTCATCCTGCAAATGACAGTCCTCTACTATATATTGGAGTTTAGATGCATTTGAAAGTCTCCTCGAGTGATCTAGTAGTAGATAAATCTTGATCTGGGCAAATACATTATCATTCTGCCCATCTCTACACTTTCAACAGCTAACACGTATAGAACAGGGTAGATTTAGTTGCCGAAAGTTAGGGGATTTGGCAGCTAACAACGCTTCTATAGGCAAGAAATAAGGTTTCGAAAATCAAGGTCTTGAAAGTTGGCTAGAGATTCTCTCTGCCGAATTTATTTCCTTGCTAGATTATGCTGATAAATCTTAGCTCGAATAAGTGGATTCTTGACATAGAGTTCCAACCTCCAAAGTAGTAGATTAGGAGAAAAACATGTAGTCGTCATAATCAATGCTTTCTCAGCAGCTTCACATACAAAGCGTTTGTCTTGATAGGCCTTCAACAAAAGTTACAAACGAAGTGGATCGTCCATGAGAGATTCTTGTAACCACACATGTAAAAATTACAATTCCTTTTGTTGGATTTGGTTTGATATTAAACTGAACACCGAGGAAATCCTTGATATGTCATAATATTTTATGCTATAAATGGAAAGCTTCCCAACACAAACCTTTGAAACATCTTCTGGCCATATGCACAAAGAAGAGATAGCAAACCATGGTGTATTGAATCAATCACTCTGCCCTGCTTGATTTATTCAAGGAGCATCATCACACCTTGTGAGACAATATCCTCTGGAAGTATTGGTGTTTTCTTGATTCTTGGTATGAGAAAGATCTCCCCCTCTGCAGATCTGAAAACAACTGTAACTTCAAACCTTGCAGCTCGATGAGATAACTTCAATCTTCTCTGCAACGTTGGATATGGAAATCGACTTATGCAAATCTATCTCACGACACCTGTATCATCGATTGGCTTGGCACAAGACACCTTCAATTTCGGGCATCTGTAAGCTATCTACATTTGTACTTTATTATTTTAATTCTCTGACCAGACATATCCCGAATACATTTGGATTTTGAAGATTGCGACGTTTATTTCTGACAACGCTAACATTATCATTTCGATGAGTCATGTAGAGTGTAGTTTTAGTGTTTGGCTTGCTTGATTTATGTGTTGACTCAGATTAGCTCGTGGCTTTGACTTGGTTTATTGCGTGGCTAACATGTAGGTTTGGTGTAATTTGTGCTTGACATGTGGATATGAACTTGAGATTTGGAATTGTGAACTTGATTGTGATATGGATTAGGTTTAGATTTAGGAGTAGGACCTAGGTCACTTGTGCGCACACACCACATATTTTAATTTGGTAAAAATTACAATTGCAAATCTAAAAAGGAAAAAACTAGGGTTTTAGGAACTACTAACAACGATTTTGGAATGCAGGTCATAAGACAAACTTGGGCAAAACCGATCAATGAGAGCTTGATGAAGAATCTGGAGGTTAAGACACTGGCCAAAAGACTTTAAGAAAACAACAAATCAAGTAGAGAGAGATGAAAACTCTCTAAAAAATACCATTGCATTTTGATCGCTAACATATGGCTCCAACTGGGATGGAGACTCTCCTGCGAGGCTCCAAGAACCTAATAGTTCTAGTCGCTTTGTCCATTGGGATATGGAGTCATCTGGCCTATGCAACTAATCCTCTGAAAATTTTCAAGGCCTGCCTTTATTCACACAAACTGATTGCTATTTTCTGTAAACTGAATGAAAAGAAAATGATTGAGCAACGAGCTTATTTCCTACACTACTCTACTCTAACTAGATCTGTAATTTGGTTAGGTAAAAGATGAATTCCATAACAACCATTCAAGCAACTTCAAAACTGAAAAGATCTTGTCCATACCATCGATCAACAGTGATAAGAACTTGTTCATGAAACGAGCTAAGGAAATCTGAAATTTTCAAATTTTCTGAAATGTATGATTCCATCAAGGCTGCCATTGGGTCTTTGAAACCAAGATTGTAAACATGCTGGTTCATGGAAGACACCTGCACATCCATGACTGTCTCTCTGCTGGAAAACTAATGACTTTTTGGTTCTCTTGAGAGAAACTTATGATCATCAAAAACTACAACTTCCTTTTCAGAATAGTGCTCAGACGATGATGACAAATAAGTGTTTAAGTCATAAGAATTGAGATCAAATAAGAACATATAATTTCCTATGCAATCATCAACTATTTCATCTTCAACATTGTTTGAAAACTTCTCCTGAATTTGACATGCATACCTATTCATTGAAACATCTGCAATCATTGAAGAATTTGATTCATAATTTGACACATACTTACATCCTTGCTGCTGTCCCAGATATGATTCACACTCATTGTTTTCTTGCTGAAAATATGAAACGTACTGACAGTTCCCTTATTCATGTGCATGCATATTTTCAAAGTCAACCCGCTCTCAGAGCCTTCTGGAAGCACATATGTTCTCCTCCACTCCTTGAGCATCTTCAAACAACTGTCTTAGGGATGAAGACCTCCTTTCTAACAGGAGAAGGGCAAGTTATGAATGAAGACCCATAACATAATATATCATGGCAGTTGTCTCTGTAGGCCGGATATCCAAAGGCATGTCATGATAAATGTTATAGAATATTCTATTAAAAATAGACAAAGCTTCATCCTCCTCTCTCCTCAAAGCATAAAAATCAACAAGGTATGAATCTAATGATTTGTTCTCACCCCAATACTTCAAAAAAGCATTAGAGAACTTGGTCCAAGAGTTAATGGAATCAGCTCTCAGACCCTTAAACCAAACAACAACATTTCTAAACAAATACTTAGAGAAAAATCTCATGATCACATCTTCATGAACAATCTCGAACTGATCAACAAAGTTTTCAAAGGATTCCAAGTGCTTCTCAGCTGAAACTTGATTCTCTCCAAAAAATTGGGGAAGATACTCAAGGCAGTCAAGAGGATAAGGATGAAGAAGAAAGGGAAACCTTAAAGGCTTTAACATCTTCATTCTGATTTTAATTTGAAAGGCAGTTGGCTGATCATGAAAGTTTATAGGTTGATGACAAGGTTCATCAATAATGAAAAAATGTACTGAGCTCTAGATAGGTTTGGAATCAGTTCCGACCTTTGTAAGGTTACATGACTGATTAGATTTAGGAGGAATTTGAATGCAATGATCATCTTTATGAATGGGTTGAGGTAAAGCTACTGAATCTACATCTACAATATATGCAGTATGCATATATTCTTCTTCTAGAGATGGATATATACAAGAAGGATGATGATTTTCTGAATATACAAAGAAAAAAATGATTCTCTTTACATGTGAAGGGAACAACATGAAAGAGATGATAAAGAACAACAACAGTTCATGTAGAATACTAATGAAATGATACCAAGATTTAGAATTCAACCTCTTCATCTTCCTGTTAACCAGATCCTCCCCAGTGGAGTCTTTAATCATCGAGTCTCCATGCAGATTTCTATAGTCAATTCTGTTTCCTTCCTTTGTATGCCATCAAAAGTCAGATCTATGTCGTTCTTCCCAGGGAAACTAGATTCACTTCCATTCCTCGACAACGATGCCAAAATGTTATAACTCAGAACTTGACTTGGGTTGCATGCAAGTAAATTCTGAGGTAACCTCAAACCACTTTGGATTGAAAACTACCCTTTCCAACCACGAGAGGGATCTCTCAAATAATGTCACAAAAACTAATGATAAATCAATAATGCACAAAAACAATGGACAGATTGTAGGTTTTAAAAGGTTTTGGGTTTTTAGGTTTTGTGGGTTGGGCAATGTGAATAGTTCATTGGGCATGGAGTCAAATGATCATGCAAATAATATAAGTGTTTGGTAATGGAAATCCATGGAAAAAAGGCCAGGTAGAAGCTGCTTACAGAGAGAAAGATTCATAAATGTGTGATACTGGAATAGAGAGAAAGCATATCAAAAATACAAAGAGCACTTAGCAAAGAGTGACTTCCTTGTATAAATCAGTGGAAAGAGACTGTTGGGACAAAGCATCTAACAAAGGATGAGTTCCGAGCCTTCAGTTCTCTGCAAGAAACAATCTATAATCAGTCTTGTAATATAGCATCTAACAAAAGGATGAATTCCATTCTAAAAACAGTTACAAATTGAGAAGGAATGATAATAAGATCATATGAAATGGTATTGAAACTAAGAAATAGACAAACTTTGTAAACAACATCACACGAATCTCTGATCTAGAAAAACCATGCCTCTGCAATGTTTTATTAAATTGAAAATGAAATCTACAGCCCAGGAGTACTACTCTCGTGTCTCCTCTCTGTGTCTTTTTTACATATGCCTATATAGAGAGAGATTCCCTCATCCCTAAAGACTTGAGTCATCAATATTTGTTTCAAAAAATAGAAAAATGTTTACAAGGACTGACACATGTAAACACTAACTAAATCCTGGAAACTAGTTTAACAGGAAATAAATACAAGTGAGAAGATGATGCTCGAATTGTCTCGAGTACCAAAGATGCTTCCCTAAAAAATGGAAAACTTTGCCACCTATTGCCACCTGTAGATGCTGGAACACTGTCTCCTGTAAATGATCTTTTCGTAGCGCCCCTCTTAATTTCGTAGCGCACTGGTGTTTTTGGACCCTCTTCGTGGGCTTCTACTATGACTCTATCAATTTCTTCCTCYAGTCTTTGATGCCACGAATCAACTCCATAGTGCATGCTGCCTTCCAAAACAAGATTATTTCTTTAGCAATTTTGRTCAACACTTTCCTTCTTATCCATTATGTAGTTGTTTCCTCCTTTTAACTCTCCTTCAACCTGCAAAAGAGAGTCCTTTKCTATATATTGGAGTTTATATGCATTTGAAAGTCTCCTCGAGTGATCTGGTAGCATATAAATCTTGATCTGGATGAATACATTATTAGTCTGCCTATCTCTGCACTTTCAACAGCTAACACATATAKAAGATGGTAGATTTAGCTGCCTAAAGTCAGGGGATTCGACAACTAACAACGCCTCTGTAGGAAAAAAACAATCTACCGAAAATCAAGGTGTCAAAAGTTGGCTGGATATGCTCTCTACTGAAGTTATTTCTTTGCTAGCTTATGTTGAGAAATCTTAGCTTGAATAAGTGGATTCTTGACATAGAGTTCCAACCTTCGAAGTAGTAGATTAGGAGAAAAACATGTAGTCGTGATAATCAATGTTTTCTCAGTAGATTCACATACAAAGCGTTTGTCTTGAGAGGCCTTCAACAAAAGTTGCAAAAGTAGTGGATCGTCCATGAGAGATTCTTGTAACCACACATGTCAAAATTACAATGCCTGTTGTTGGATCTTGTTTGATATTAAACTGAACACCGATGAAATCCTTGATATGCCATAAGATTTTATGCTATAAATGGAAATCTTCCCAACAAAAACCTTTGAAACATCTTCTGGCCATAATGCGCAAAGAAGAGATAGTGAACCCTGGTGTATTGAATCAACCACTCCAACCTGCTTGATTTCTTCAAGGAGAATCATCACACCTTGTGAGCCAATATCCTATGGAAGTATTGGTGTTTTCCTGATTCTTGGTATGAGAAAGATCTCCCCCTCTGGAGATCTGAAAACAACTATAACTTCAAACCTTGCAGCTTGATGAAATAACTTCAATCTTCTCTACAATGTTGGATATGGAAATCGACTTATGCAAATCTATCTCATGACACCTGTATCATCAATTGGCTTGATGCAAGACACCTGCAATATTAGGAATATGTAATCTATCTGCATTTGTACTTTATTACTTTAATTCTCTCACTAGGCATATCCCGCATACATTTGGATTTTGAATATTGCGACCTTTACGTCTGACAACGCTAACATTATCATTTCGATGAGTCATGTAGAGTGTAGTTTTAGCATTTGGCTTGTTTGATTTATGTGTTGACTCAGATTAGCTCGTGGATTTGACTTGGTTTATTGCGTGGCTAGCATGTAGGTTTGGTGTAATTTGTGCTCGACATGTGGATATGGAATCGGGATTTGGCATTGTGAACTTGATTTTGATATGGCTTAGGTTTAGATTTAGGAGTAGGACCTAGTTCACTTGTGCGCACACACCACATATTTTAATTTGGTAAAAAATACAATTGCAAATCTAAAAAGGAAAAAACTAGGGTTTTAGGCAATACTAACAACGCTTTTGGAATGCAGGTCAGAAGACAAACTTAGGCAAAAACAATCAACGAGAGCTTGATGAAGAATCTGGAGGTTAAGACATTGGCCAAAATACTTTAAGAAAACAACACATCAAGTAGAGAGAGATGAAAACACTCTAAAAAATACCATTGCATTTTGATCGCTAACACATCCCAAAGCCATTATGTCTCGCAATTGGTGTAACTTCTGTGAAGAAAATCATGAAGAAAGTACTTGTGAAGTTAAGAATAATGCAAGATATAAAATATTTGGCAATAAGCTCGAAACCACTATCATTGTTCTAGATTGGGAAGAACCGAAAGATGTTATGATAATAAATACTAGGAACAAATCTTATGCTCCTAAAGGGAAATATGATCCTCCTTGTACTTCTTCCACTCTAGCCTCATCTTCACAAGGTACTAATGTACAAACTGTCAAAATGCCCAAAATTCAAGGAGTTCCTTCCCCTCTTCCCTCTTCCAAGTATAACATCCTTAACCAATTTGCTAATATCAAAGTTGATGCTACTCTTTTGGACATGGTTGTCGTCCCTGAACAACAAAAACATCTCAAGAATTTTGTGGAAGGAAAAACTTCCACCATAGCCAATATTTTTAAAGAGGAAAAAGAAGAGGATCCCACTGTAAATAAGATAGGTGTAAATAATTTTAGACACCCTATAAAGAACCCTCCTTTTTTTATTTCTGTAAAAATTATGGATAATATAGCCCATTGTTTCCTAGTCGATGGCAGTTCGGGTCCGAGCGTAATGTTAAAAATCATCATGGAAGAGATAGGATTATCATGTACTAATGAAAATTATAGAAGCATGCTCTCCTATAATAGTCTGCAACAATCAACTATAGGTGAGATCAAAGACGTAACTTTAGTTCTGTGTGCACATCCTGAAATAAGGACAACCCTCAACATCCAAGTAATCGACATGCCAATAAGAAACTATTCTATTATCTTAGGAAGACACTGGCAAGCCATAACAGGTGGATATCTTTCGCTTGATGGAACACACTTCTTCGTTCCTCGGAATGGAAAGAATATTATAGTCCTAAGAGAAGGAATAATTTCACGATACACAGAGAGCATTCCTCAACCAAATGTAAACTATCTTGAGGAAGACTTAGGGGTGTGTTAGAATATAGAGGATTGTGCTCGTTTTACCATTGACGATACCCTCATCACCCAACCACTGGCCGAAGCCACCCTCCGAGCACCTTGACCTTGATTGAAAAGAGAATCCTGGTAGAAATCCAATAGCCAAGAGAGGCTAATGCACCAAGCAATAAAATAGAAACTAAGCTGAACAGATGATCCCACCTAGAAGCTAGTGCACCACTTTCCAGCTCTCCCATAAACTTGCGCACCAAACTACTGCTGCCTACACAGATTTAGCTCTCACTGCAACTGCTGAGATGATGAATAATGAAACTGGCGCCCTGTATTTATAGTGAACTTGGCAGGCTAACTGGGGCTGACTTCTTCTGGGTATCAATAAATTCAATTTAAATGTATTTGTTTAGCCGACAACTTGTCTAGGGTTTCCTTCAATTCTTTACTTCCTTCCGGAGGATTCTAGTCTCGTCATAGGTCACAATAGAGGTTCATACCTCCTGAAGCTACCATAATATTAACACTCCCTCCTAGCTAGGGAGGTATGGTCTTGAGCACAAAAGACCATTCAACTGGTAGCACTACGAGCACCTGTCATTATTATCCGACTGGATAATCTCCTATGATAACTGGTACA
The DNA here is from genome assembly GCA_010110895.2 of Picea sitchensis. NCBI lineage: Eukaryota > Viridiplantae > Streptophyta > Pinopsida > Pinales > Pinaceae > Picea > Picea sitchensis. The sequence goes on along the minus strand of SNQJ01S0056514.1, from coordinate 55,647 downwards.
ATATCAATTAATAGAACACACCTGTGTCTATTCAGGTAGTACACAACTACTCAAACTGTGAACATAATCACAAACAATAGCATATCTACTGTCATTTATTCTTCATAACAAACATCTGATAGAAACCTGCATAGAAACAATGTTATGATAAAAAATTGAATCATCTGGGCCAATCTTTCACTCACGTTTGTGAGATCTGAAAGAATGTCTGCCCTCAGTATAGAATATCAACAATGGACTATCTGTCCCATTCTTCTCAAACAAGGAAGAAGGATTATTTCTGATTTCTGAGCCTGGACCATTTCTCACCCTGGGCCATTCTTCCTACACTAATTAAAGTGCACACTGGAAAGAATGTATAAACCCTAAGAAATGTTTGGACCATTCCTTACCCTAGGCCATTCCTCTGACACTAAACAAAGTGTAACCTGGAGAGAATGAGTCTTCCCTAAGGAATGACTGTCCCTGATTGCTGAGCCTAGACTATTCCCCACCCTGGGCCATTCCTCTGACACTAAACAAAGTGTAACCTGGAGAGAATGAGTCTGCCCTCGAGGAATAACTATCTGGACCATTCCCCACCCTGGGCCATTCCTCTGACACTAAACAAAGTGTAACCTAGAGAGAATGTATAACCCTTGAGGAATGTTTGTCCTGCATCAACCACCAAAACAGACCATTCTTCGAAACTGCTCACAACTGTGAACTTCGAAAGAATGAATGCCCGGCGAGGTGGACCATTCTACTTGACCACTACTCAGAGTGACTGCCAAGAAGAATGACTGTCCTAGACCACTCCCCATGTTAACCACAATGGAAAGTTGTTGTCTATGATACATCAGAAATCAGTCTGCCTCCCATGTTAACTACAATGGGAAGTCACTGTCCATCAGAAATCTCAATCCACTTTCCGAATAGGAAAGCATCTATCCAATCTGGACTGATTTTCAATTATAAAATAAATAATGTTTTCAGTGCTCCCTCCTAACTGGAGAGTTATTTAAATCATAAAAATAAATGTTTTTCAAAAATATTTTTCCGTACCTTCTCTAGCCTGGAGAATCTTCCCTTTCATCTAAGGGAGTTATTTCCACGATCCCCATCTTCTCTTGGAAATATGCAAACTTGATTCTAGACAGAGGTTTTGTCAGGATATCTGTTGTCTGCTCAACAATGGGGATACACTCGAGATTTACCTCTCCTTCCTGGACTTTATCTCGAATAAATAGTATTTGATCTCAATGTGCTTCGACCTTTCATGAAACACTGGATGCTTAGATAATCTTATACAAATTTGATTATCACAATATATTATGGTCGATTATGGAGTCTGATCAAATAAATCGAATATTAACTTCCTTAGCCATACTGATTTTGTCCATGCTTCACAAGCTACCATATACTATGCTTCTGCTGTACTGAGTGCGACAGACTTCTATTTCATGCTACCCCAAGATATCATAGCGGAGCCCAAGCTGAAACACATACCTGAAGTACTCTTTCTGTCTTCTGCACTTCCTGCCCAATCAGAGTTTGTGAATCCATGAAGTTGGATATCATTGGATGCGGTATATCTAAACCCATAGTTTATTGTCCCATGAATATATCTTAGGACATGCTTTGTAGCTATCCAATGTTCTTGTCTAGGTTCCACCTGGAATTGACATACTGTATTTATAGCAAAGAAAATATCTGGTCGAGTATTTACCAAGTACATCAATGATCCAATTAGCTGTCGATATAGAGATGTATCTACTGGATCAGAATCTGGGACTTTCACTTTTCTTATATCTACATTCATAGGAGTGTCCATGGATTTATAGTCCATCATTCCAAATTTCTGAAGGATCTTTATTGCGTACTTTCGTTGTCCANAGATGTATCTACTGGATCAAAATCTGGGACTTTCACTTTTCTTATATCTACATTCATAGGAGTGTCCATGGATTTATAGTCCATCATTCCAAATTTCTGAAGGATCTTTATTGCGTACTTTCGTTGTCCAAGGAATACTTCACCATGCTTCTGCCATACTTCTAGTCCCAAGTAATAGTGCATGAGACCTAGATCTTTCATATCAAATTCAGAGGCTAAATCCTTCTTGCACTGGATGATTAGAGATTCTTCACCTGTTATGAATAGATCATCAACATATAATAGTAGAATCACAGGTGCGTTGTCCACGACTTTGTAATAAAGGTTTGGATCTGCATGAATCTTGGAGAAACCAAGTCTTGTTAGATAGCTGTCCATTCTGGCATACCAAGCCCTTGGAGCTTGCTTGAGTCCATATAGAGCTTTCTTCAATCTGCAAACGTGAGTGTCTCTAGAATGTACCTCGAATCCTTGAGGTTGTTCAATATATACTTCTTCTTCAATATCTCCGTTGAGAAACACTGTCTTTACATCCATTTGGTGTAGGTTCCATTCCATGGAACTGACAAGAGATATGATAGCTTTGATGGAGGTATACCTTGCCACCAGAGCAAAGGTTTCATCATAGTCTTCTCCCTCCTTCTGGGAGAACCCTCTGACCACGAATCTTTCCTTATATTTATCCACGCTTCCATCTACTGCATGTTTGATCTTGTATACCCATTTTGAGGTTACCACTGATTTCTCCTTAGGTCTGGGTACAATTTCCCATACTTCATTTTTCATAATGGATTGGTGTTCTTCCATCATAGCTTCTTTCCATTGTCCCTTTTTAATTGCTTCTTCGAATGTAGTAGGTTATTCATCTAGAATTTTTGTCACGTATGTTGCATAACTTGAGAATCTTTTCGGTCTTTTGCTCTTCTTGGATGTTCCTTCTGGAACCTTGATTCTTTCTGCGTCCTGTAATGTGGCTTCAAGCCAAGCTAGTCATTTTTTGTTCTTTGGTATATTATCTAGATCAATGTTCTCACATGGCTCCATAGGATGATCAGGTTGATCCTTTTCGTTATTTTCACTTTCTATGTTTTCTTCATTTGGTTCTTCAATTTCTTCTTCTTCTATAGTTTCTTCAATAGATTTTTTGAAGGCCATCCTTTCATTGAATGTTATGTCTCTGCTTACTTCTATCTTGTTTTGTTCTGGAATATATATTCTATAGGCTTTGGATGAATCACTATATCCCACGAATATCCCCTTGTTTCTTGAGGGTTCTAGTTTATTTCTTTTATCTTTGGGAATATGAGAGTAAACTTGACATCCAAATATTCTTAAGTTTTCTACGTTAGGTTTCTTACCTGAGAATGCTTCTTCTGGTGTCATGTCCTTCAATATGCGATGAGG